>VRLP01002018.1:0-102908 GCA_009660295.1 Lophius piscatorius | reverse complement strand
TCTCCTCACTCACCAGTGCATCCATGGTAACGCACCCCCCTACCTGAAAGAACTACTCACCCCACTGACCTCGACACGATCCCTCCGTTCTACCCACTCATACCGCCTCCTCCTTCCCCGGACTAAGTTCAGCACCATGGGTGATTGGGCCTTCTGTTCTGCTGCCCCTCGTCTGTGGAATGCCCTCCCTGACCATCTCAGGGCTCCACAGACGACTGACACATTTAAAAAAGGACTTAAAACTTTCCTTTTTAGCAGAATCTATAACCTTAATTAACATTGTTGGTTTTTGGTAAGGCTTTTATATAGTTATTATTTTATTTTTTATTGATGCTTTTATCTGCTTTTACTTTGTAGTACTTTGAGATTTGATCCAAATGTAAAGTGCATTATAAATTAAATGTATTATTATTATTATTATTATTATTTCCTGAAACTGAGTGTTGCTTTTGGCTCCAGTCTAATGTGTGAAAAGCTAAACATCTTGGCCCAGAAGTAATAAAACCCACATCTCCACAACACTCCTAAATCACTCTAATAATAATATCACACCTACATTGTTTTAGAGATACATGCAAATCTGTCTATAATACTTTGAGTTAAATAGCTGCACCCAGGGTTCAGGCATGGTTAAATCCACTTCTTTATCCAGATTTACTCAATAATTATTTTTTGGGGAAAAATGCCCACTCTTCCAACAAGTTTCCTAGCAACAGATCAAGGGATTTTTTTTTTTACATATCTGACAATCTTATCTTGCAACTTTTAAATGCTGGATGCAAAAATGCTCAATCCACCCTTTTATATGGATCCACTCCAACCAATTCTCATGAAAGTTGGACTGACCTACAAACCACTTTATCTACTCAATTGATGTAAATTATAAAACCCCATACGGCATTAGCACGCAAATTAAGTATTTTTAAAGTGTTGCATTTATCTTACACGTCTCCACACTCAATCAAGATATTTATGGTGGTTAATTTGGGTACCATGTATTCCTCCTCCAAGTTTCTCCTCTCCGAGGAGGTCGCAGCACTAGTTGAATTGGAGTGAAGGTTGAAATCAGTAAAGAAAGCAGTTATACAGGAGTTGGAGTGAGCGAGCCCCGGAGGAATGGAGAACTGGTGGTTACAATGTGAGAGAAAAGGTCACAGGAAAGAGGATCTCCTTGCACACAAAAGGAAAGCAACCTGTTTTGATGGGAACTGGAGCAGCAGAGGGGATGTTCTGTTTTGCCGGGCCATTGTCAAAACCGTTGTGTAAACGTCCCTTTAATCTAAAATTATACTGGTTTACATTCAGCAGTGTACAAAGAAGATGACCATTTTGGGGTTTAATACTGAGATAATTTTGAGCTTCATGCATTCAGCTGGTAACAGACCTTAGTACAGCTTACAAAAATCAGATGATAAATGGATTCCTGAAATAAACATGCTTACATTCCCAACAACATTGAGTCCCCTTCTGTTATGAAAATGTTGATCCAGGATTCCAGCTCTTCTTTATTAGGTCAGCGGCCACTGGCTCTCATTTTCATAAACATACAAAGGAAGTTGCAGAGAATTGCTTTCAGCACAAAGACAGATTGCAGACTTAAATAAGACTATCCTCCTTTTATCAATGCTGCGTTGTCATGGCAATGCTTGCAGTGGCCAAAGTGAGCAGATGGCTCAAGAAATTGATGGCCAGGACTCAAATGAGCTGATTTGCTAATTTGCCTCAGGCCCAGGGGAGTTAATGTTTGGACTCGCTCTCAACTTGCCTTTCACTGGCTGTGTGTGTGCGTTCATTGTAAGATGTGGGGCAGACATGTACGGACCTGGCTTCCAGTGTCAGAGTTTAGTTTTTGTCACTTTCTGCCCCGGATTCCAAAATTCCTCGTGGTGTGAAGAGTAGGTGTGAGGGGCCTGCTCGCAGATTTAAGGTAATTTTTTTCAGCCATTCTAAGCTTTAAGCTGAACTAAAACAAAGGCTCATATAATGTAAGGAATCAATCTATCACTTTAGCAGTTTATACGTCTTAAATACAAAAATGTTGAATCTCAATTGCATTTATCCATTCCTCATAGTTTGATCAGTGCAACATCTGCATGGTCAGGCACCAAAAATGGTTTGCAATAACCAAGTTATAAAGTTCAATAACCACAAAGCAGCTAGCAGGGCTTATGTTTTAAGCCACTGCTGGGCCAACTCTGTATGTCACTCGTGACAATGTAGGTCTGTTGGTTGGGGCTGGGTTTATGTGAATAATAGAATATTGAAGCTCTAACAGTCAGTCAGGATGGCTAAACCTTCCGATAGGTCGACTACCTGCTTAACTTGTGAGCCACTGCCGGCCCATCTAGTTATTTCACGCTACAATTACACATGCCCTCCACCTTCCCACTACCGCCCTGTTTACGCAGATTCACCCAAATTTATGATTCATTAGGCTCAGCAGAGTCAGAAGCCACCACCACCAGTGTCTGGACTCCAAGGGAGTATTTATCTTGCTTCGGCTCATGGTAGATACCCTTCAATCACAGTCTCCCTCAGGAGTCCTGGCACCGAAGACCCTCTGACAGTTTATCACATTTTATTTGTTTTGATAAACATTCATAGTTACTTAATTCACTGGACCATCCAGATGGAAATGAGGTCACAGGACCTGTAGCTGTGTGTTCTCACACTCCTTTATACTGTATAACACTGTTATCACAACACTGAGTGTGGAAGAGCTGCTGGTGAGTCAGCACATCATGAACAGCTGGATAGGCACTCAAATTCATTTGAATTAAATCCAAATATAGTCTAATTTACACGTAAAATACGATTCCTTCTTCTGTCACAGATGCCGGACAAACTTTGTCCTTGGTAAAGAAAAATACAAATAGACCCTAACCCTTTATATAGAAATTTGGAAAAAATGCATGTAGAATAAACCAATTAAGAGACGAAGACCTCTAGGGTTCCTACAAAGTCTGTGTGAAAATGAATTGAATTCTATCCATTAGTCTTTGAGGAGATGCGGGTAGACTAGTCCCCAAATAGTAGGCCAATCTTACACGCCCTGTTTGGCAGAGGCATTAAAAATTCATGGGTCCATCCCCAGACAGCATGGTGGTGCACTGGGCTTTTAGGCTGATTTGTTTGGTGTTTGCCTGTTCTTTCTGTCTTTGCGTGGGTTCCCTCTGTGTTCTCTGGCTTCCTCCCATGGTTAATAAAAATGGAATGTAGGTGAACTGATGACTTGAAATTGCCTGATAAGTGCGTGAATGGTTGATACACTGGCACCATGTCCAGAATGTACACCCTCTCTCGCCGAAGAACCTGAGCAGGTTAAGCTGCTATAAAAAATGAGTGGATGCTTGGAACAGTCCCTTTATCCAGTTCTACTCTGAAGTTTGATGGTTTCTACGTCGGCTAAAGCCCAATCCTTCCAACCAGTCAACAACGTTCAATAATATAAAAAAAAGTGGAACAAATTCCTGAATCCATCGCTTTGTGCTCAACTTCATGCTTAACTCTACCAACTTACATAGAAACCAGTCGTACTCCTCAATTCTGTCTGATTGGTGTGAGGTCCGGTATTTCACCTCCAGTAGGTGTTTAATACATAGAAAGTAGTTGTTGGGTTGCTAAAGACTCTCAATGTATGATGATTGAAAATTGAAAATTGAAAAAGACTGAACAACAAACAAACATTAACCTTTTTTTTCCCCTTGGACAGATCTCCCACTGCATAAATATGAGTATTTATACGAATAGTGCCCAGAGTTACACTTTTCAATATTTCCTGTAATCCACCAGGATGCATTTGTGCAGACCAGTCCATTTGTCATTCTAAGAAGCAGTCAATCAGCCCTCATGTAATCCCTGCACAGAAGAGGCAGACACATTTTGGGGGAGTGGTTTATAGTTCAGAGAACACCCCCCATGGGTCAACACCCCCCTCATCCACACACTCGTGCACACACATAGCGCACAAACATTTCACATTATTTTATCTCTGAAGGGATTTTAAACTAAACTATTGTGATTGTTCCTAATATCCCATTTCTCTTTTATATGTGTGTCAACACACACACACACATACACTTACATACACCAACATGCACACTCACACACACCCAGAAACACTAGCCTAAGTCCACCCAGACCGGTCATTATTACAAACATTCCTCCTCCCTCAGCCAAACGTCTCCTGTAGTGCATTCCACAGTCACTAGACAGAGCCGCTGCAGCAGATGGGAATTACTGTAACCGCTTCTGCTCCACTTATGTCATCACACATGTTGTATGTGAATTAAGGATGACGCTTAAAACTGTGCTTGTTTGGAATTGTGTGAATGACGATTGTGTTTTGTTGGCTCACAAAACACAATCATACTGCACATGCCCAGTGCCTCACTGGAAGAAGTTAAATAACACTTCTGTTGATTATACCGCATGGGCAGTAACATTATAAATAGGCTCCATTTGGCCACAGTGAAAGCTATTTCCTACATTTCCATTTGATTTAATACCCTCACATTACTGTTATTTTTTGTGGCTGCACCATAGATCCCTGTTGGTGCATGATATTAAAAAACAATGTTTCTCTGCTTTAAAATAGCTTGGGGTGGTTCTTGTAGCAGAATTTGAAGTTTTAGTTACCTTTTGAGAACATTTTAAACAAGTTTTAAGTCAAATTATTTGATTAAATTGAGATTATTTTGGTGGTCTGTGCACCGCTAGATCTCAGTGTCAAACCAAGTCAAAACAATCAATCAAATAAAAAAAATTAAAAATCCTTAATTTTTAACCAAATACGTTTTCAGTTTTTCACATGTTCACTCTGTTGGGCCTTTGAGTTTTCAGCTGGAGAAATAAAAAAATAGATTAAAAAAAAGTTCAATGCAATGCAAAAATGTTCCCTAATGTGCACCCACACAATTATAAAAACCAAAGAAATACCGGGAAACAGCTCTTGAATATCGGCTTACGATATTATTCAACGCTGGGCGTTGAATAGTAAAGAGAGATATCAGCAAAATTAAGTTAACTTCAGCTTATCTTTTGGAAATGATCCAGCCTGCATCAGGGAAACTCTTAAAAAATGCAATGTGCTATATTTTATCTTGAGATAACGAAAGAACCGATTGTCCCTGAAACTGATAAAGCCCTCCAACAGTTATTTGAGCATTTTCCTTTCGGACAACAAAGTTGCGCCTCTAAAAATTTTAACGCACATTATTACCAAGTAGCACACTCTCTCTGCCTAAGCCCATCTCCTTTTCTGCTTGTTGTTCTTTTTTTTCTGTCTCTTATTGTACAGTATTAACACATCCATGGTGGGAAATGCGAGGCATGCCATTGTCTGATTGGGGGGTACCGTTGACTGTGAACAACAGCCCACCAGTGGGAGGAGCCTCCTGCTGCGACAGCTGTCATGCTGCTGCACTGATCTCTGGGCACTCCTGCTCATTAGCAGTCTTTGTTGCTCATTCCGTGTGTGAGTGTGTGCACGAGATGGGTGATGAATCGACTGTGGCAGGTAAAGTATGAATAAGTAAATGAATATGCATGGGACTCCCCGAAACAGCCTTAAAAAATGTGTGAGGCGATCTTTCTGACAATGTTTGAGCACAGCAGGTGTGTACCGAGCGGGAGCTTGTCGGCGGCGTTCCACTGTTTGAAGTGTGACTACTTGGAGGCTGTACCTGGGGTCAGGGGTCGATTCTCTTATTATCATAACGTGGGTGTTAAATAAATGAGATCTTTCCCTATTGTGATGTCAATGTTAAACAAAAACACAGCCCGAATCTGTTACTCTTACCTCATTTTTTGCTTCTTGCCAAGAACCAGCATGCAACCATATTTGGACACCACATTCAGTGGAACAATTTCCCTATCAGTCCCTGCTCCTTATCTCTGGAAATCAAAGCTATGAAAATAGATACGTTGGGCTCAGAAGTACATCTGTCAGAGGAAAGATAGCGGAAGTAAGTAGTAGCACATTTCCTCATCACATAACTCCTAGAAACTCTGTGCAATGTTCAAAATGCGTTTATCTGCAAATATGAACCCTCCGTTAGAAACAACGATTATTAAGCAAAAATTTTCTGTTTTCACGTGCTAAGAATGTGCCCAAATCTGAAAGTGGTACAAAAAAAAGAAACAGTAATTAGACAAAGTAAATGGTGCAACACAGAGTCCATCTGAAACTTTTATATTGACTAACCATTTTTAGAGAGCAGGTAGGTTTTCAGTTATGAGGTCAGCTCTCAGGAATGTGGGCCGGACCTTCCTCTGCTGCAATGAAACCAGTCAGATAACTTTCCTACGGCAAGGACAATATGTTACCACATCAGGAGGTACATTTCCCCTCCATCAGACCACCCTGAGCTGAAGAGGCACTGTTATTGGTACAGAGAGCGGCCATTGTTTCAGGACTGAGGGAGAGATGGTGTGTTTATTAAGGTGAAGCCAGAAGCTATGGCCAGAAATGTCACAACGGCATCTCACTTGGATGTTTTCAAAAGGAAAATGTCAAGATCCATTTTCTTCCTTATGTAATATGAACTCATAGCTGCACTGCTTCAGTGCTTGAAACTGTTGTTTTCATTATGACGGCGTCCTGTTTGCTGCATTAAAGCCGGTTAACCAAGTGGTACTATCTTAATTGGTTTATGGTCCAGAACTCTCCGAGTGCCATTAGATTAAGACCACCAAGCCTGTTAACATGGAAAAGGTCACAATCAGGGATGAAATGTAAATGTTAGATTATGATGAAAACGGCCAGTTTATGAAGAAGCATTTGGTTGCATTCCCAACAATTGTGATGGATCCTGTTTGACCATATAAACAGATCAACAGGTTGGGGCAACTGGGTTGGGTCTTCTATTTCAGAGGGTTTAGTACACATGATGGAACATTTGATCAGGACAGCCTTGTACTCATAAAAGTACTCGCAAACAAACCACTTTTGTAAACAATTTGCTGCCTTCCACTGAGGAGCTTTCAGACTAGACTTTCTTGAAAATTACCTACAGCCGGAACGGTCTACTGGGACAGACATGGCTATTTGAAACAAAATCTAATTGCACCGTACAATGTGAGAACAGTTGATTCAATCGGACAGTAACAATTAGGATTCAATAACGACTCTTTCAATCACCCTGCAGTCCAAATCATACAGGTCAAGTTGACTGACTCAAAACACTGATGACCTCACACTTTACCCCTTGATAAGATGCAGTTGCCTGCATACCAGCTCAAAAGATAACTTTCCTTGTGTTTTATTACGCTGCGATATGCCCTCTTGTATAGATGCATAGATTGGTATATTTTCCTCGCTTTTGACAGACTTTTTGGCAACAGAACCAAATTTTTAGTGATATCATTTGCTTGATGTGTGTTTACATTATGAAACTCAATGGCAGTAACATTGAAACAGCTGTTTTGTTGGGAGAACTTAAGCTTAATCATTTTTCTGTGTGAACACAACACAACAAAGAGGAAATGGTAACAAGATGGAATAGGAGGACCAAGAGGTTAAGAGAGAGAACTGAGACTGACCCCTCTTCTACCTAAAACAACTCTACTTCTGCATTCTTGCCCCCTGAGGAGTAAGTGGGAGAGCTGACTTCCTACTCCCTATATGTGGGGCTCCTACCAGTCCTTACCCAGAATTCCTTGAACAAATTCAAATAGCAGAGAGACAGGAAATGTGACCCAGGCTTGATAAGAGCGGGGGTGGCTATTTCTAAAAATGGCGAGCAGAGAGCAGACAAGGAGATGTCTGTTCTGTTTCCCGTTGGTTGTTTTGTGAGATGTCAATGTCTGAATGTGTCTTTATGTGTCAAAATGGACTTTTTGTGCTGTAAAATTGCCACACCGTATCACCTTCAGACAAAGAACCTCCACATGAGCACCAACATTACATCATAGGTTGTTTTTTTTGCGTCTTAAAACCTTTATTTCTCATTCTGTAATCAATCATTTGAGCTATGCAACGTTATTTCTTTGCAACCCGGACAGTTTGAAAAAGTAAAAAAGCTCAGTGTGAGGTTATCAGTGGTCGGAAATATATCTTAAATAACTCAAAGGAAGGACTTAAGGCCTGAAAATGGAAAACCTGGTAGACTACTATGCAGCGTCTGCAGCAGGCAAGCTGTGGTTTAAAGGTTTCTCTACATCAGCTTTCATTTGATAAAAACCTTATGTGGAATTTTGGATCTCGATGCCTCCTTCCTTCCTTTTTGTCACTGGGTTGCCAAATAAGGCAAATTTTCCCCATGTGGTGAAACTGGAGTTGTAAATTGAAGCTATCTTTAAACGTCTTGGCATCTCGCTCTGGTTCAAAGAGTAAGAGGGAGGAAAAGGTGTTGTTGTGTGTTTTCCCAGCTGACTCCATCCCATTCTCTTACTATGACTATGACATCATCTAGTTTCTGTCTCCTACCCCATTCCCCCCCTCCCCCCCTCTTATCTTTCTCTCCCCTGATATTTTCTGTCCTTTCCTTCACATGTTTGCTCTTATGTAACTACGTCGAGGCAGACGGGGTGAGATTGTGAACCTTTCCCCTTTTCCTCTCATGACCACAGCTGGCATTTTTCAAACACTGTCAGTATCGGAGTACACAAAATTAACTCAAGTATCTCCATGTTCTCTTGGTAGGTTCAGATGGAGAAAATAAAATGACCTAACATGGCAATTCACTAATTCTTAGCTCCTGATGTAACTGCTGGCTTTAATGTGGTTACATGATATATGTGTTGGAGCCCCGTTGCTTACTTACGTGGATGTTGGGTACGCGAGGAGAGACTGAACAAAAGATTACTGGTGATCTTATGGATTATCAAATCCACAAAAAGTCGGAGATACTATGGCATCATTACTGCCATGTCCACCATGTCCGCTGCAGCCGGTCCTTCTTGTTAGTGCGAAAACTCAAAAACTATTTGATGGTTATAGAACTGGAGTGATTTTGGAAGGGTTGGCTCTATATTTCCAACACTTGGAAGAGCTTTATCTCCAAAATCTATTTATCTCCGTTTTCAGGCCATAATTTTGAAAACGCTGGTCCAATTTTGTCCAAATGTGTTGCATATTAATCAACTCAAGGATATCTATCTTGAATATATCATATTTTACTCTAATACAGGGGTGTCAATCACAGAGATGGCCAAAATTAAAGATGGAGGCCATATAGAGGGCCGAACAGGACTCAAATTGGCAATATTTATTCCTATTTTTGTCACTCATTTTAAAGTACTCAAACATGAATCTTCTTTGATTCCTGTAATGGCTCCATCGTTTAAAGCGACATGCTGTTGGTCATTTTCTTTGTTTCGCCTTTCAAGCTCATCTTCGTCAAACTCCATTTGTGAAAATACTCAAACTACAGATTAAATTCAAAATAGATCAGCATAATTGTTTTTTTCTTTCTCCCTCTCTATCAGCAGAGTCTCACAGAATGATTCCCTAACTGACAGTCAGGGCTATACTATTATCTGCACTCAATAAATGGCTGCTAGCGTACCTACCATAATCTTAATTCATACTCAAGGCATCTTTCTAGAGAACATTCATTTGGGGACACAAGCAATTTGTCCATCAGTGAAGAAACTGATTTGATACTGGACACAGAGCAACATCCGATGAGGCTCTTGATGTTGACATGGAGTTGTCTTCATGTAACTCCAGAGGTCCTCGACTAAGTAGCTACGCAGCTGCTTTTGTCATACAAATGTACTCTACTTCAAATGCAACTTTAAGTGATGTGCAAAGTAATGCACTGAAGAACTATTGGACAGGACGGTAGATAGCCTTCAAGCTTCTACCACTTTATTGCTCAGAACTTTTTAGTACTTGAAAACAATGAGGATATTTTCTCATTAATGAAAGACTTTGAAAGTGCCCAAAATGTATTTGATGATTTGAACAACCCCTATAAAATGACAAAATACTTTGAAGATAACTATTCACATGTGAAGTCAACAGAAATCTCCTAGGCCATAGAGCCGACAGCACAAGATGAAGTGGATTAGTCAAACAATCACCAACAGCTAATACGTTTCAGTATACTTCCGTACTTGAGACATGAATTTTCTTTTTTATAATGAAAAAACGCAGTCCTTATATTTGTTATCTCACAACAGTAAAGATGGAAAGGTGCGTGATGCGTGATGGTGCTCATTTACCAGGCATGACTTGTACAAAAAACATCCCAACTCACCACAGATCCAGCTATATTTTGATGATCTGGAAACCAGAAACCCTCTGGGATCGAAGCAAGGATTCATGAAATGGGGGCAGTATATTTCTCCTGAAGAAACTTACTACTCAAGTACAATTCAGGCCTGGCAAATTGACAGAGAAACATATGGCTTTGGGAAGATACTTGAACCACTCTTGGATGTCGTCAAATTTCTGGAATGTCATGGTAGAGAGATTGAAATGAGCGGAGAATCACATTTATTGTATAGAACAGCCTGCCTGTTTACAGGTGACAACCTAGCATGTCATTTATTGAGTGGTTATGTTGAAAGCTTTTCTGCTAATAAGTTCTGCCACATTTATACTTCACAAATGGAGTTTGACGAAGATGAGTTTGAAAGGCGAAACAAAGAAAATTACCAACAGCATGTTGCTTTAAACGATTGAGTGATTACAGGAATCATAGAAGATTCATGTTAAAATTCTTTGGAGGACTCTCATGTAACAGAAAAAGTGGGTGTCGATGTCGATGAAAATGTGAAAATGCACGATGTCCTTGAGGGAGTTGCACCTTTAGAGGTAAAACTACTACTTCGACACTACATGTATGAGGAAAAACTGTTGTGCCTGGGACAGTCAAAGGAAAGAATAGTCAGCTTTGATTATGGGTTTTCAAATGAATCAAACAAACCCAGTGTCATCCTCAATTTTAGGACATCCGAATCTGCTATTAGACACACCGCAGTGCAAATGTGCTGTCTAATACAAACTTTACCTATCCTTCTTGGAGACTTGGTGAATCCAGAGAGCCTACATGAGCAAATATTTGTATTGCTATGTGAAATATGCTGCATAATTTTTGCGCATGTTGTAACCACAGGGCTTGCTGTGTATTTAAAACAGCTTATTATAGACCATCACAAATTGTTCAAAGAGCTCTATACTGAAAAAACCCTCTTCCCTAAACACCATTTCATGATCCATTATCCTAGCATGATGGTCTTATTTGGGCCGCTGTCCATAATATGGTGTATGAGGTTTCAAGCGAAGCACAACCCTCTCTAAAGACAGGAACATGTGTGCAATATTAAAAAATTCAAGACATTGGCCTACAAAAACCATCGTCAGCAAATGCATCGTTGGAGGTTTGGTCAACCACTTGGCAACAAATTGTGTGTTCGAAATGCATTTCCACTTATTCTCAGATGCCTAGACAAAGGTTAGCAGTTGATTGATAACCTGGGTTCAACCCTTGAAGGGCACTTTTCAGAAACCATGTGTATTTATCTTACCGTGACTTTGTGTGGACAGACATACAGAACAGGGACAGTTGTTATAACAGCAGAAACTAAATATAATAATAATAATAATACATTTAATTTATAGTCCATCTCCTATCACAGGCAGACAAAGGGATTCTTCTAGCTTTTGTACAGGTTGTGAATGTTAAATATTATTGATAGTCAATGCTATCTACAGTAAATGCCGGTCGGCAAACGCAAAGGTTAGAGTACAGGAGTAGGAAGCTAAACAATGTACAGCTGTGGAGCGAAACATATTTTAGACACCTTAAAGGCTCAGTTGAAACTCCCTTTAGATTTAGAATATTTTCACTGGTTTACCTTTCTGTCACAGCTTTTCCAACAGGAAACCCCCAAATACTGGTCTTTGGCATGCAACCAAACTTCTTAAAAAAAACCTCATTTTATCTCACAGAACAGAGTTGCTGGTCTACTGCTGCCAAGATCGGTTAGTTTGGGTTTTTTGTGTGACTTCAGTGATTCTGAACATCAACTAACAAATCAAGGCAGCTGTAGATCAAACTCCTGTGTTCTGTAAGGTAAAACTACTGATATTCCTTAAGGAGTCTGGTTGGAATGGAGAGAGCGATATTTTGCTCATATGACGGTTGGTTTACCGTTAGAAAAGGTTGTTAGACGGTGAGGTAAAGTGGTGAAACGTTTCTTAATATAGCGTACACTTGGAATAGGTGGCCGTGAACAAAAAAAACACCATCTACTGTAGGTTATACAGTGACTGTGGAGAAGTAACTCATACAGCCTCCCTTCATTTAATCGGAACTGTCTCTAAAGAGTTTAACATTAAATGTTGACTAAATGTCTTAACCTTAGATAAATATTTACAGATAGAAAGAACGAGAACTTTTCAAGGTACTGATTTAAACAAATGTTGATGAAATGTATCAAAATGTTTAAGATAACTTAAATAAATACTAAATTCAAAATAATTCAAAGTGGCATTTTTTGTTTTTCATTCTATTAAACCATCTGTATAGAGTAACACATGCTAGTGTTGTTCACTGTGTAGTTTTGAGCAACACACTAATCTTTTAATATCATTTTATATATAACAAATACATGTGTTAGTATTGACTCATTATTACATATCTCTGTGTAAATATATACGACACAGTAAATGTGTTAATATATGGACACACTAAATTTGTCACAATTAAAATAACACGTGTTATGTTATCTCACTCCACACACTGTGTGTCCCAAATTCAACTCATTGATGTGTAGAAATCCGACACAGGTTGGGTTGATATTGGCACATTCTTGGTAAGAGTGTAGTTTCACAGAATAATATCAATGGAAGGTTTTTATTCAAAGGCAAAAAACAACATTTTTCAAGCTACAAATTACATCTGAAATCAATAGCTTGGCAAAAGTAACTTCTACTGACCCTTTATAAATGGATGGGCTGATTTAGCCGTTTCGTTCTTCTGCAATGATAAAAGAATAAGAGGAGACTGCTGCTGCTAATGTATCAGAAAACAGTAAGGTGTATGAATAGCCATACAGGTGCATTTCACATTAAATTTAGGCAACTTGATGTGTTTTTTGGTTTTTCATGCAACAGCACCGACACACGTTTTTAAGGCTGGAGGACTGGAACACACACACAGTTCATTCAAACATGCGTTCTATCTACAAATACGGACATCTGACTTACTAATACGTTCATTATTTATAGTTTAAAAAAAGAAGATCATCTATATCCCCTCCCGGGCTCCGTAGCATAACTTCTAAGGATTTGCCTAAAGTTTATCAGTGTGACTGGATTTATGCTGATATCTGACAGCAGATGATCGGAGAGAAGCGCCGGTGCTCTTGATTGACGCCATTCTGGGACTTGTATAATTTGTGTTGTATACCAACGGGCCAGTTATTATAAAAATTAGACACTGTCTCGCGCCTCGACTTCGACAAATGTGTTCTAATAGGTCATATTTTATTCACTTGTGGGAACTTTTTAATTCAAAACGCTGTTTTTCAGACATTACCTCTTAAATATTTTTTCTTTAATTTAATGAAAGAGCTAGCTTTTCATATGCCATATTTTATAGTAACATTTCATTTTTTAATATTAATTCTGATAGCTTTTCTATGAAAGCACATAACTTCAAATTAAGGAATTACATTAGAGGAATTGCTTTTAATATAATAATGGGGAATGGGGGGCTTTTGGGGATATATCCTGATTGTCGGGGATGACAGCATAGGCTTAGTTATGAAGGAGACAATTGCCTCATATTTAATGAAATTATATTTGTTTTCTTCAACAGAGATTAATGTTATAGGGTCTTATTTCATGCTGAAGTGACACCAAAACAAGACCTAAGTAGCATTTCAGCCTGCTGCCAACTGTTTCCTCTTTATTTAAGCTACTGAGACTTGATTCTGGATGAGACGACTTGTGCACCATTTCCTGGTATGTTTCTTACTCTAAACTGGGAATCACACATTGTAAATTTTTTTATTCCTATTAAGTTCCACTTTTGGTGTGAGATATGCTGCATGCTGGCTGAAAGAGAGGAAGTGAGAAGCATTATTGTGGTTTACCTCAAACCAACAGAGTAACAATGAACTTCAGCTCAAGCCAAGCAGAGTGAAAACAGCATGATCCGCGCTCGACCTTCAGATGTTCCCACTTCCTGTGTGCATACATGTGTTTGATCATGCAAACCTTTCTGTAAGAGCAGCTTTCATCCTCTCAATAGAATAATGGCTGCAGAGAGGACGCCCAGAGACTGTCCCCTCTGTTTTTCTAGATTCCACTGGTTCAGCAGTTCAGAGGTTAACTATTTGCAGAAGGAGGAGAGCAGCAATCTTCTGACAGCCACACAATAAATGTGTGTCCTGGAGTCCTTATATTTAAGCTGTATTGTTGACCTCTCCTATACAGACTTTATTCTTGTAATTAAAATGTTACTTAACGATTTTCAACCAGATTTTTCAAAGCATATAAACAATTGAATGAACCCAGAAAACGGCCTTCATTGCAGTGCTGAGATTCTCAACGAGCAAAAGGACCACAACGAAAACTTCAACATGCTATGATACTCAAGTTTTATTTGACCTGAATGGTTATAACTACTAATACTATGTGTCTCAAATTATAGTAGACTAGTAGTAGTAGTCTACTATTTTCAAACTTGTGCAGTTTTTAATTTTCGACTGGGCAGTGTTGTCTCGTGAATTTTAGATGATCAATTTTTTAATTATTTTACTCTGATTTCACTTATTGATTTGAGTTTCACTCTGAATTCACATCAGGTATATTTCATCATTATCTGATGAAAAACTAAGGGGAATGATTTAGACCCTATTTACATGACACTAGTTTTTATATAAATAAAAACTTTTCATTTTAATAGAGATACTTGTGCTAACAGATTTGCAAAAATCATTGAAAATGACCTTTCAGAACTAAGTTTTTGCCAAAAACTGTTGATGTGTGAGTGGCTCATGAGAATTCAGCTGTAGAAGGAAGTGCTGAAGTTGATAGTTTAAGTAACAAATCCAGGCTAGCAAACTGCTCTTCTTACTGATAATATCCCTGACAAGTGGGAGGAATTATGGAATGGTCATCGCCGCCGCTTCCTCTGACACCATCACAGATGCTTAGTATTAACGCAACAACTCAAAAAGTATTTAATTGATCATAACATATTTCATATCCACATAGACTTTAGTGCGAGGATGAACTGGATTGATTTTGGAAAAGGTTGGTTGTACCTTTCAGACAGTAAGCGGAGCTTTATCTCCAAAGGTTTTCAGGTCCTAATTTCTCAACCGTTAAAATTAAATAAATAAATAAATTAAATTTAGTCCAATTTTGTTGCATATGAATCGACTTGAGGAGAGCTATCTTTTATACATTGTCTTTTCCTCTAGAAGTTCATATTTCACTCACTAGGGGGAGTTTTTTCTTAATGAAAAACAATATTTTTTGGACCTAAGTGTATATCTAATTTGAGGATTTCAATCAGAAGGATTGCTTGAACAACACAGTGGATTGGAGGCTTTTCGGCGATATACCCTTGCTGTCGGGGACCACAGTGTAAGTGGAGTTAAATTTTCAGAATATGTTGAGATCATATCACTGGTTTTACCAGATGTCCCCATCTGTGAAACTGTGCTCAAGGATCCTACCACATGTGGACTGTGGCTGTGGCTGTGATAGAAACGTTGGTGTTCATCAGGTTGTGTGAGACCTGTGGAGGCACCCACTACTTGAAAGATCTATTATATAGTCCCCTATACCTAGGTTATACAATTTACACCAGGACTGCTGCGCGTCTCCTGACTGATTTCATCCGCCAAGGCATAGTTTGCCATCTTTTGGGACCTATCCCAAGGCCACATACTCCTTCTCCCCAAAAGACTGGGAGGGATCTCTCCTCCGCCGGCACAGCACAGGAAAAACAACCTCTGCACACACCATCCAATACAGAACATTTGGAGTGAGATTAAAAGCAAATTACCTAATTTATTTTTGTTAATGAAAAAGGAGAGATCTGTGTCAAGGTTTAGTATATTATAGTCGGTGTTACTGATCTCCTTGTCGTTGTCTTGCCTTATTCGTGTGAGGGAAAAAAATATTTTGGGAAATAGTTTGTGTTCATGAAATTAAGACTAGTGGTCATAATGTACCTGCCAATTATTGAACACATTCAAGATCATCTTCAGTTGTCTGCTTTAAGGACATCATCATTCAAGAGTCAACCAAGGATGAAAGAGTCTGCAAAAATTGGCCTCAAAATGATGGCATCTGTAGTTTATTGACATTAGGTAACATGATCCACTTGTTGTGATAGACAGCAAACATACGTAACATCAAGCAGCAAACATCCTGAAATGAGAAAGGGTGGGTTTCATCATCATGATCATCATCATGGGTCTGTATAAAAATGTATTGACTCCCATAGAAGCTAAATCCACAAAAATACCACACTGTATATATAACTGGTAGCAGAAAAACCGGACCTGCTCATTGCCTGCCCTGTTCGATCACGTTAACACTTATTTAGATCATTTTCAGAAGAAGAAAGTTGTAGCTCGTAGCAGATCTTTCCCCCAATTTTTCCCCAGAAAACAGAGCTATAAGGGGATGGTGCTCCACAGGGAGACACATTATCTACAAATGGAGAAGACTTGGCATAATAGTGAATCTTCCCAGAAGTGGCTTAGCCTCCAATCCTTTTCCAGAGCACAGCAACGGCTCACTCATATAGTCACAGAATATCTAAAGCAAACATGGAACTGCTGGCTTCTTTCACATCAATAAAAGTCAGAGTTCATGGCTCCGGTATTTGAAAAACTAAAAGACACTGGGCCAAAATGGCATCCATGAGAAAGTGGTGAGGCTAAAACCACAGATAAACCCGATGAACTTCAGGCTCGTCAGAATGAAGATTCCCTATTTTACAAGAGCACACTGTCATTACCCTCAGTACTTGGGATAATATCCAGTGGACTGTGATTGTGTAGTCTTGTTTGAAACCCTGCATTATGTAGCCTAAGTGTCAGCTCTGTAAAACTATTTTAGATATAATTCACAGTTTCAGAGTCAGACCAAAGAACTGTAGGTGTGATTTCACCTGTCTTTGAATCCAAATCTCATGACTTAAACTTGAGATGGTGTTGAATGGTGAAAGAGAGATATGTGCTGACCCCTGTTCTCAGTTGACTGGTAATATCTTTGCCACATGACCAGGCAGGAATTTGTGGGAGTGGGAGTGAGTACGCTTAGGAGCTTATGCATGTGTGTACATTCCTACATTATGAGCTCATCCTACACTTTTTCTCACTTTTTGCAAGATTCATGTCCTCTCAGGGACTTTGGTTCTCTGCGTTGCTGTTCTAGCTGGAGTCAAGGTGCTGTGAGGGGAAATGGAGGATTAAGGATAGCAGCAAAGAATGGTGGCATCGGCCAGTAAGAGAAGCGATGACGTAGAGGATGAGAGGCAGAGAGGAAGGAGAAAAGCAGGAAATATAGGAGAAAGAGAGGATGTAGGAAACAAATAGGAGAGATGAATGAAAGGTAGAAGGGGGTTAAGAAGTGTGCTGTTCGCACACTCATGCAGAATATATCTGGAATTCAGACACAATCACCCACCGGATATTACAAGGAGTCTGTGTGGAGTGCAGAAGATGAACAAATAATGTCAGTTCTCTCTGTTCTAGAAGTCCTCAAGTGCAAAAGATAGAAAAAAACTAAGATCCCAAGATGCCTTGCTGCTGCTCCATATCAGACGATAAGGTGTAAAACGGGTCACACCGGACAAAAGTCCTCTGTTACAATAGTCATTTACTCCCACGGCGCCACCCCTCCAGACAAAAGCACCTTCGGCTCTTATCTCAAAATGTTCTTGATCACTCCTGTTTTAACCTTTCCTTACAGGTAGATATTGAACTGAGTGTGCAAACTGAGTGGTTAATGTGTGGTTTATGAGGTAAGCTTGAATGTTGGCATTAGACATTTTGGAAAAATGAGAGCAAATGAAGCAACAGCTCAGCAACTTGATTGGCAGATCTACTGCATGTCCCAGCAGTCCAATAAATTTAGGTTAATCATTGAAAATGAGTCAAGCAGTTACAGGTTTAGGGTTAGGATAAGGTACATATGTTAGGTAATTGATAAAAGCTGTCAAGAAAGCTTTATCTCACAGTGGAATGGAAGAAGGGCCACTTGTTGTGGTTGGCCGCTTTTGAGGGAGCATGAAAAAGAATATTGGCTCAAGAGTAGAATCTTTTGAACGTGCGTTTTTGCCTCCCAGTAAAGTGACTGTCCTCTGGTTTCTGTTAAAGTAGGGGATAGACGTCCATACAGCCCCCCAGTGTTGCTTAATTGATGAAAAAGTATCATCCAGATGATTAAAAAGAATCATAGTTTGAGGCAAATTATGTTTTTCAACGCTCAGATCCACCTTCTTAAATGTACAGTGTGTGAAATTTAGGAGTATCTCTTTGAATAAATGGAGTATAATGAATGGAGTATATATCAGTTGAAAATAAAATTATGTTTTTTAATGTAAGTTTGGATAAAAGCCCTTTTTATAACCTTAGGAGCGGGTCCTCACTTTCATGTTGATGCATTAACCCGATTGTGGGTCTGGAGAGGGACTTCACGTTTTTAAATTGTTACTGGGGAACTGTTTTGTGTTTTGACAAATAAAGGATCATGCGTCTTATTTACCACAAGAAAAAGCGATTGAGCGCCGCACCCTGCCGTAAAAGCAAACATGAAGACTCATGGAACTTTTTTGGAGTCCGGTAGTCCACCCAGGGATTTAATTCAGCAGGCGACGACAGCCTCCCTGGGAAGGCGGGTGGCGACTTTGGTCATCAGCATCAGATCCGTCAGTGAAGCCGTCTGGGGCCCAACGGCTTCACTGGGCCCACGGCGAGTTAATTTCACTGGGTGATTTTGTTGGCTCAAAAAAAATTCAGGTAGGGAAAGGGAGGGAGAAAGCTTTCAATACTGTTTCTCAGTCCAGGTCTTTATGCGTAGTTTTTTGATGTCAGTTCACGCTCAGTTGTTGTTTTTTTTTGGCTTGTTTACTGCGAAAGGCTATGATTTAACAGTGATTATTGATCTTTGCTTCACGGTGTCCAACAGTGGCAAACGTACTGCAACTTAAGAAAACATCAATCAATTTGACACCAAATGCGCGCTGCAGAAGCCACAACACAACGGACACTTTTACTAATGACACCTAAATTTTATGCGAATTTAAGCTCGCACGGCAGATAAAAACATCCTGAAATGTTTGTGTCTTATATCTGTTTTATTCACTAAATGAAGCAGTAAAAAAAGTTGGGTCCCTTTTAAGTGTCCTTCGTAAACGTTGTGTTGTTGCACTTTCTCTTAATGTGTTGTAGCTTTTGCAGCACGCATTTGTTGTCAAATTGATGAAGGGTTTTCCCTTATTTGCTTGTGTTTTAGCCATTTCCATATGTTTACTTAAGTTGCCGTGTGTTTGCCCCTGTCAGCCCACGTATCGCTTGCAAAGGAATATGTAATTTAGTTCAGTGTTTCCATTTGTGTTTTTCTACTTGGCTCAAGTCACATGACTTATTCCAGTGTGTGCACTGTGTTTTAAATTCTTTATGCTCGAATATACTCTCTCCTGCTGACCTTTCAGCCAGGCTTTAGCATATCTGCTTATCGTCCTTTTGAGTGACTTTTTCAGTATCACTCATTCAGGACGCTGGGATCATGTTACAAATCTTAGTCAAGTCACTCTAGCACAACTGTGAGCGAAGTAGCAGGATGTGATTATTTGTAACCCAGTGTGCGCTGGTGGTGGATTTCCCTTAAGGCCGAGCATATGTCCGGTCGGTATGTGTGTGTGTTGGAGAGGGGGTTTCATGGGAAAACAAATGTGCTGGTGATTCAATGTGGATAATTGTTTGTGCACCAGACGGAACATATGGTTGTAACCGCAGGGGATTTGGTACGCCTCGTCCTTCAGAGCATAGTCCTGTGTGCATAAAAAACTATTCTCATACTTTCTATATAGGTTTCATGTCAATTTGATATACAAACGGTTAACTGAGCTTGTTATTTAACAATAAACATAAACTTATCAGAGGGTACAGCTGGACGATGTGACTGTTAAGTGTTACATCACATCACCAAGGAGGTAAAGAAATTCAATTTCTCACAACGCCATAAGGGATGTAAATTGAAAACAAACAACTTGGGTTACTATTCCTTGTGATTCTGCATTCTCCCCCTGTAGAGTCCCATACAAGCTGATATCACTCCACTATTATTTTTGGCTTAGACAATAGTTTTATCTGAGAAAAACAATATTATGACGGAACAGAGCAGACATAACAGTCGCTGCTCAGTGTGGTTTAATGTTTTTTTTGGAGGGTGTCTCACTTTCTGCCTGAGGTGGTGCAACACTGTTAATAAGTACAAGCTGAAGACCTTCTCTTATTTATTCCCCCCAACACTGAAACTCAAGAAGCATGGAATACTTCCTGAACGTCAGCCAAAACAAAAAGAAACCTGCGCGGCCGAAATAGGGAAGAAAGAAACACAAAGAGAGACAAAGAGAGGTTTACTCCAGTCATCTGTGATCACCCTCAAGGTTATGATGGGTGGGCGATTGTGACGGTTAGGGACCCTCCTGTCAAGAACATTAGGCAGAGATACAAAATACAAGTTGATTTTGCTCTGGCAGCATGGAAACTGCAGTCTCTCACATCCCGAGGAGACAACAGAAACCTAAGACCCATTAACATTGCATCTAAAAGCATGCATTGAACAGGACCCACCCATACATTATGAAGACTCGTTCTGACTGCCGCCAGAAACAGTTTGGCCTATCTTAACATAAAGACAGGAAATGGCTCGCCTTGTTGTGCCCCAATAATATGTATGCGTTATTTTTTTCAAAAAAAGATTAATCTTATTTGTTTGCCTAAGATTTACAACCAAACTGTGAAAGCTTTCAAACTGTGAAAGCTTAGACAATTATTATCCGACGGTTATTATCTGTCAGTAAACATTTTTACGGACAGACATAAAGACTTTAACAAATGTTGTTGTTTTTCATGCTGGAGTGGTCTTTTGGTATCTCTACAACTTGGGCTTTTTTGAATGTGGAGTGATTGTCTGGAACTTGTGTTCAATAAATTGTGCACATTCATCGATATGTGATGGTGGTAGCTATTACAATTCTTTTTTTTTTGGCGTGTCATAAGAAAATAGTGAGGTTTGAGATTGTATTCTATTTTACAGTACTCTTTATTATGAGTTTGTTTTCTGCATTTCCATGATGACGTGTATATTATAAATCATATTTTGTCATGTTTGGAACTTATTTTGATTTTGATATTACGTGATTTTTCCAGTTATCATTGCACAGCATTTCTTTAATAAATGACTGTTAAACTGAAAGAGCTTGTATTCATACAGATACCGTGTGACTTTGTAGGACTTAAGGTTCAGCCATATCCTTATGGCTCCTGTTTGGAATTGTTTTTGTACTTTTGCTCATTAATCCAGCAAGGGTTTACTGAACACTAAATTTGGGGTGTTAAGAGTAACATTTTCCAATGTCACCTATGATAATTTGTGGAAACCCCCTAGGTAGGTTTCAAATTGCAGTCAGAGCATGACTAAGGCAAAAGCCCTCATGCTGTTGGTACTTTGAAGCCACAACCCATGACTCACTATTTTTCTGTGATTTTTGGTGTTGCTTGGTCTCCACAAACACGCACGCACGCACACACACACACACACACACACACACACACACACACACACACACACACACACACACACACACACACACACACACACACACACATTCGTACAGCACTAGGGTGTGTTGGTGTTTTCAGGTTGAGGGAGGACTTGTAAGTACTTACCATATTGCCATGAATGTCTGCTCATAAAGAAACTGGTAACAGGAAAGCCCTTCTCCTCCTCCTCCTCCTCCTCCTCCTCTTCCAGTTTTCTCAAACTCTGGAGGGGGTGGTATGCGTGTGGGTTTGCGTGTGGGTTTGTGTGTGTGTGTGTTTGTGTGTTTGTATGTGTGTGTATGTGTGTGTGCTCATGCATTAAGGGTGGAATGGTCTGCACAGGAGGCGGAGACAACAAAGGCAGGATGTGATACAGCAGGACTCCACTTCCTCATATAGCTCCACTGAAATCTGTACAATGCAGAGAGCGCCACCTCTTGATGTATGGGGGCCACAGTGGCAGCGTGCTGGTAAAATTCCATTCCCTGAGATGGAGGAGGATACAAGAGCAGCCAGGCCGCAGTGAAATGATTTGATAAAATCCCATGAAGCTTTGTTACAGGAATTCCAGCCAAGTGTGGTTGGAAAAATAATAGTCGGGGGGTCTGCTGATGTGTTGCCTGCTTAAGGAGAATTTACCGTATTTGTCCCTTTTATGTGTTCACTGGCGTCCTGGCTGGACCCCACCCATCTCAACAGAACCCGCAGAAGCCTTCTGTCTTCTGAGCCACCATCTAAAAGAGCCAACAATATCAACAAAAAACCTAAACAGTGCTGCACACTGCCTGATACTTGGAGCTGAAAACTCCTTGAACCTGCATACTTGCGAGTGGGAGAGGAAAGTTAAACATTAACGCTGCTAAAAGCCTCCTTGAAGCTTCCATTTGGGGTTTTAGAAGCTGTGGTTTGAAGAGTTGAGAGATAACTGCTGGACTATGAATAGACAGCATCATTTCCCCTAAGGACCTCGGGTTTTACAAAGAGGGTGATGTCATACCTGAGACACTGGCTCCTCTTTTTTTTATGTACTGGTGGTATCTATGCGTAAAAAAATAACAAATATAAAATGATAGTTGCTTGAGTTGAATGTTGAAATGTTAATTAAGTGATTCTATGTGTAATTTATATTTGCAATAAAGCAACCAGCCTCCATTTTCCAGTTAATAACAGCCTGGCAAATACATTTGGATCACAGATTACAAATTATACAAGATGTTCTCACTCAGTCTGTTTACACTGACATCATAATATTTAAATCAATCACAGAAGCTGATAAATTTAATCAAAATGTATTTTAGAGTAAAGTCTGTCCTTATAGATTGTATGAAAGTGTTTCTGTCAGGGGAGGGGTCTGAAAAAGTGGGGTGGTTGTGTTTCTGTTTGCTCAACAGAGCAGTGTAGGAACAGTTAAATGATTAAAAGAAAAGATAATGACTAATGTAATAATCATAGTAACTGATTCATTTTTTGACATTTTTCAAGCAAATATGACAAGAATGTACAGATTTCAGCTTTACAGGTGGTGCCTCTTTTGTCGTAGCTTAAATTTGTTTGGCTTTTGAAATTCAAAAGAATTGATGATCATTTTGGGTTATGCACATTAGTAAGATATAGGGACTTATTTTTGGTTTACATCTAGATTCATATCAAAATTCAGCTTCTCCTTGCAAGATGCATTATATATAACATTTATATTCTTGTAAGTGATGGTTTTAGTGTAAGCAATGGGTTAAAAAAATGTAAATAATTTCACCTTTTTTTAACATTAAATGAGCAAAGCAAGGTGTCTTATCATTTAAACCAATTGGAAGGTCCAAAGAAAGCCAATTGTCCTCCCTTACTTTTTTTTTTTTTTTACTTTAATGTCATTAAAACAGTGTATAGGCAATTAACCCCATTCACCCCGAAATAGACCACATATCAGCTACATTTACACACCATCAATGCACATGCACATAAACACATGCGCATACCCGTATGTATCCACCATGTGGTTTTTAGTAGCTCCAATACTTTAAATTCATTCCCCTTTTCCACCAAAAATTACCTGGTGGTAGTTCGGTGCTGATGATAGGTCCAATGCTTAGTTGGTTCAACTCACGCACCTCCTTTGAGAGCCAGGAGCTGGTGCTTAGGCTGTTGAAAAACAAAGAACTGGTGCTTAGTCAGGCTCTGGCTCCTCATGGCTGAACTAGCCCTGGAACCAGGTCACTGGAAAAGGGGTAACAGTGCTGATATTAAACTCTCTTTCTACTCGTGCGTTTGTGACATTCATTTTGGAGGATAACCTTTTAAATGATGTTAATTGAATACTTTTCAACCACCCAGACTTTCTATATATTCATCCAAACACAGTCTGTGGTTAAGTCAAGCCACATCTCATTTGCTGAAAGTACATTTAAACACTACCTGCAGAACAGTCAGTCCACTGTGGTGCCTTTGACACACAGAAGGACGTCTTGTCTTGGTTCCACAACCATGCATTATCCTAAACACTCATTAACCCCCCCTCCCGGCAACATGCTATTGCACAACCGTTGAGAGGCTTGTCTCATCTTGTCGCCATACCTTCCATTCTTGCATTGTTGGATTCTTGTTCAGAGGCTGTCACGATAGCCACATGTTTCTGCATGCTTAATCTAAAGATCCTAATAATGCAAAATTCTCCATCACCAACTATAAAAATGTACAACCATAAGCACACTGATAAATCCAGAATGGTTCTTCAAAAGATCTCTTTACAGCGTCACAATAGTTTGACATAATTATCCCAGCTTCATTGTTTTTGTAAAAAATTAAACCAGGCATATCTCAAACTGACTCACGAACAACAGCAGCTAGACTCCTGACAGATGCACATTGATTTTAAATAATTGAAATCACATTATTGGCTTGCGGAACAAAACAGATCACCTTCAAAAGACTGGCAAGAATTGAAGCGCTTGATTATTTGGGACGTCAGGTAATCTCAGACTTGTTCCCAGATTGTTACTGGATCACACCCCTCAGATCATTAGGTGGTGTTGGTCTAAAGCTGCACTGCAAAAACAGCCATAATAAAGTAGCTACATATTGTAAAATCTAATCAAATTGTCTTGTGTTGAGCATAAATAAAAACAATCTTCTGATGGGGTGAGTCACTTTTGGGTTGGCTAGAGTCTTAAATACAAGCATAAAAATCTGGCTACTGAAAATCATTTTGTGCCTTATATAAAATATAAATAAAAGAAAATCGAAAATGTTTAAATAAATCAGGCTTAATTGCAAGAACTGAAAACAATAAAATTCAAGAGATTCAATTGAAATAATTGATTGCGCTGACTTTATGAATCTTTAATTTAATCTAAGAGTCCCTTGTTATTGGACAAATCTAACAAAATAGTAGATGAAAAAAAAATATCTTTTTTTCAATTTTTTTTTATATTATATTGTTTTCTAAATGAAAAGCATACCTTACAATATTATTTCTCTTTTGACACAAAAAAAATAAAACTAATATCTGTGAAACAAGGCTCTCATTCAATTTGTTGGAATTCCTTTTTTGTAGGGTGTTGATGACGCCTTCAGCTACTTTGGTCTTGTTCAGTGGAATAAACCAGATGCAGATCTGAGTTCAAATATAGCTGTGTCCACCCTAAAACAAATAACAATAGACATCAACAACATAAACCAAACAATTTGCCTATTGCCCAAGGCTTAAGGTTGATCATTGTATTTCAGTGCACTGTGTCATTCAGTTGAAAGTACACTTAGTTCACCCAGATGAATAATGCTGGATGAATGAAATTGCTACTTCCATTTTCAGCAGTATGAATAAGCAGACATCCAGACCGGTTTCTATTTGGAAATAACATGAAAAACCAAATCCACACACGGACACATTCATTATACTTTTTATTAGTATCAAATTATTACATTGTTTTATAATTTATTATTACAATAAACATATTACAGCATGACAACACAACAGGGTCCTAATAGCCAATTCAACACATCTCAAAGAACAAAAAAAAAGAAGTCCTTAAATCCACTTCCATAATCTCACTCCTAATGTCAGATTGGATAGGCTCCAACCCTGCTTCACCCCGAACAGGATCAGTCGTTACAAAAATTTATGGAATGAAAAAAACAACTAATAGGTGATGCTTGAACTGAGTGTTCTATCATAAGTACACTTAGATCTTCAATTGACAAACTCACCGAAACCTTTCATGCTCACGTCAAGGATGTAATTATTTGAGGCTACAGCACCATCTAGAGGTGGCGTCGGGTAACTTCCTGTGTTGCGGTCAGATTCAACATGGCTGCTTCCTTGTAGACGTTCTTTGTCTTATTGCGTGTAGCTGCAAAACCATGACGAGGTCCAGGTAAACCACACACAGAAAGAAATGATTTTGAAATGCTTATAATTATACAGGACATAAGAAAAACAATGCTGTAAATACCTTTTGCACGAAGTTACTGGTCATAATTGGTTCTATGGTTGAGATTCAGTTATTTTACAACTTACTATCTGTACTTCTCTCTCAAGCCATCATGGATGCACAAGAAATGGTCCACTGTGCTCTACAGATAGAGAAAGCAACTACAGAGAGAAGCTATGGGAACGTCTTGACCCTCCTCGCTGACCTTGATAAGCAGAACGTTTCATTTGAGCAGCTGGAGGCGGCAGACTTTGTAAAAGTTCTGTACAAGCTCCTGAAAACCTGCTCCGATGTCGACATAAAGAAGACTACAAAGAGCTTGTTGTCAAAGTGGAAGAAGCAGTACAGCAGAGATATACGAGGTGTGAAATCAACAGACGAGAGCAAAGAACCCGAGACCCTCAACCCCCGCGGGATTGATGAGGCTGGGGATGGAGGGGCTTCCGGTCAGGGGGAGTCACACTCTGGTTCAGCACAGACCTCTGATAGTGGCGTGGAGATAGTGATGTGTGGTGAACAAGTAGCATCTTCCTTAGGGGTAAAAGATGGCCCTCTTACTGCAGAGAACACCTCAGCATCCTTTTCATCCATGAGATCCAAATGTGTTCAGCTTCTACTCGATTCCCTCTGCCCTGAACCTCCGGATCATGACAAAGCCGCAAAGCTGGCTAGAGACATTGAGCACCATGTCCACCAGCTCCACAGGGCCAACCAGGTCAAATACAAATCCTGCGTTAGGAGCAAAGTTGCCAACTTGAGGAATCCAAAAACCAAACATCTCCAGCAGGGCCTCATGAGCGGCTCGCTGTCACCTGAGGCCTTTGCGAGGATGTCAGCAGAGGAGATGGCCGGCAGCGAGCTCCGGCAGCTTAGAGAAGAGTTTTCATCCCGCGGCGTGAGCGAGAGGCAGCTTCCTCAAGGGGTAGAAGGGACGCCGACCCATAAGATCCGCTGCAAAAGGTGTGGGGGATCAGACTGTAGGGTGACGCAGGTGTCCAGGGGGGCCCTTTTCTTGCCTGCCTGGGTGAGGCAGGGCGGCCATGATGACGACGCAATGACTTTTGTGACCTGCAGTGGGTGTGGGCAGCAGTGGTACCACAGCAGCTGGATCTGCCTCTAATTTAAGTCTGGGACTAATAATTCTAATAAAACAAAGGGGACCATTTTTCAATTACCATGCTTACGTTTTCATATTCAGAACCTTATCAGTTTTGATAGATCAATAAGTCAGCAGAAAGCGTGATTATAATTTGGCTCTGGGTGTTGGATCTGAAGACTTGAGTTGGTTGCTAAGCTTCAGAAAAGTCAGACTTTTCTCATTTTCTAAATCAAATTCTAAATTTCTGTAAAGTTTCAAGCTTAATTATCTTCAAACGATGACCTGGAGTCTTTCCGTGTGGATTATATTGGCGACCCCAGATTTTCCCATAGTTGTTTGTGAGTTTCCGTTGATGTCCGTGTATTTATGTATCGTCCCTGTGATAAACTGGGAGACCCACTCAAGGTATGTCTTGCCTCTTACCCATTATCAGTAACATGAGGCTCCAGCTCCCATGACTCTGCAACGGAGAAGAGGTGATAGAACATTGATGGATGGATAGATTGCTAAATGGGTCTAGCAGGTCATCTGATTTGTTATCTTGATTAAAATTTTCGTCATATTCATATTGCATGAACAGCTGAAAACCCCAAAAATATGCAATGAACCTTCAGAAAATTCCCTTTTGAGGAGTTGAAACCAGTGAAATTTTAGTGTTTTGACTAAAATAAATGATTGTGTTAATTTTCTGGGACTAATCAATTGACGTTAAATTTAATTTCCCAATTGTTTTTGCCTAACTGTATTATTTGGTGAAACATCCATCTTTTGATTCCATTTCCTGTTTCATTATTCTGTGTGGAGTCAAAAACTTTGATAAAACTTTTCCATCAGCTTGAAAAGATGTGGGTTGATGCTTTTTGGTTGCATTTCCTGGGTGCAAACCCAGAATTTCGGAAATGTGTTTTTAATGGCAAATGGAAAACAACCAAATGAGAGAGAGGACTGTCCTTCGACCTGAAACAGGAGCAACGGTCAGAGGAATCCAGAGTGGAAACAACGCACACAGCATTCCTGCCAGACGGAACACATACTTGAGCTTAAAGCGAGGCATTTGGTTGAACTACCCATCATTTTCCAGGGCAGGATTTGGAATTTTAAAGTTTTTCCACCAGTTAATGTATAACTAGAAGCTATGTAATTACCTTTCCACTACAGGCTGAGAAACAATGTCGCTGCTTATTGCAATTTAAAACCACAGCTTTTAAAACAGCAGCTCTCATCATCTTCCCTTTGACTCATTTCCTGCCTTGGCCAGTTTATCCACAGATGGGAAGTACAAATACTGCAATAATGATAGTGTGCAAAACTAGAGCATTCAGGTATGTGTGCATTCCTTTTGTATTTAATTTTTCTGACAAATTTGTACTTTTACTCCCTACATTTCAGCTCAAATATTTGAACTTTGACCTAATTATATTATCAGAAAAGGCCTCTTACATTAGTAGATAATTTTTAATTTGCATTGACTTGATAGAACGGACAATAATACACAGGGGAGATGCTTCCTTGGTGTATTCATCAATACATATCATGCATGACAGTGGAAAAAAAGATGACAGATCTAAAACGTGAGAGGATGAAACAGACAAGAAATCTGCAAGAATCTCGACCACAAATAAAAGGCGTAGAGTCAGCATTTTACATCTATTCAATATTCCGCACCAAATGGTAGTAATAGAGGTTGGTATAAAGTTCTCAATCCCTTAAATTGATATTTCAATGTTATATTAATATGACAGGAGTTAGCAGCATCGTGGTGTAGCATAGTAGCATCACATTACATTAAGAAGGTTCCAGTTTCAAATCTACCTCTGGCCTCGAAACCCTTATGCGTGGATTTTGCATGATCTCCTCCTTCCTCCCACAGTCCAAAACCTGATGACCTGATGACCCCGTGACTCTGAACAGAATAAGCGTTGACATAAAACAATGACATGATGTTCAATTTGCACAAAAATAACCACAATAAAATGTCTTCCAGAATATCTACTTCTATACGTTGGGTACATTCCAGAGCCTGTATTTTTTCACTATTACTATAGTAATAGGAACAAATTATTTTACCTTCATTTTTTTTACACAAGTAACTCTACTTTTACTTGAGTACTTTTTTTTTTGCCACCTGTGGGTTTACCTAGACTTACTGAAGCTCCTTTAACTGTTTATTTTGACTCCTTCTTCTCAAATGAATGCTTTCAGTATAGAACGTAAAGCAAACCCACCGAGGTTTTTAACTTGGCATTCAAAAGGGACTTTATAATGCCTTCTGTTGCACTTATTGTAATTTAGACTAATGCTTGGATACCTTTGAAAAAAAATAGTTCTAGCCATCTTACAATATCCCATTCATGTAGAGCAAAGGGGCTGCTGTGGATGAGGCATGTGACCTCAGACAACGGCGAGCATGTGAGTCAGTAATCTTCCCTTCTGAGCAGGCATGAATATCCCATGGCTCTTCAGTTAGTAGACGTGGCACTATTTGCACCCTGTCTTGAATTGTATCGACAGGCCCTTGAAGCTAGAGAGGGTTTCGGTAAACTGTTTGAATCTCCAACTTCATCTCTCAGACTAAATCTGTCTTATTTTGATGTTGTTCTTAATTTTAGTTTCGTGACCCAGAATAAAGAAGAAATTAAATTTGAAAAGAAAAAATACTCCTCTATAGATTGTTTGGAAAGCTGCTTTATTATTTTTGGACACTCAAATGATTGCCTCAACTTAAGTCAGAATGCAAGAAGAAAGTTCTGCTTTAGTGTCACATGGATGCAGTGTAAAAAAAAAGTTATGGAAAAAGTGGCTATTGAGAAAGTCTTATCGATGAGTGGGATTTTTCTTTTTGGCATATTGAAGCGTGTGAGAACTTTGCGTGTGAGCATTATCAAAAGGTTGAGCTTATCTAATTGAAATTTACTATTTTCCACGAAATACAAAATTTCATCATGAAATTATTTAAGTCAAATATTTTTACTGTTTAAAAATATGCTAAGCCATACAATTTTATGTAAATTTAGAATGTTTAAGATTTTAAATTAATACATGCCAAGGAAATAAAAATATGCGAGACATAATTTTTCCATAGTTTTTTTTTCTTTGTGAAGATATTAAAGGATTTAAAATAATACATTAATATCTACAGAAACAAGTTGTTAAAATGTGTCCAATATATATTAAATAATGCTAATTTAAAAGTTAAAAAACAGTTAAATATACTGTAACTCTCATTATTGTATATTAAACAATATAAATTAGTATAAATATACTGTAATATACATTATGTAAACTACACTATGTAATGAATGTTTGTCTGATAACAAACAATCGTCTATTGTTGCCAAAAAAACGTATCATAATGTCTCTTACTATTTTTATAGCATATTTTGTTAAAATTAAATTGTGGCAACCACAGCTGCCATTATTTTACCTTAAATAAGAAATATTGTATTTTAAAGTGTCTGTTTTCTAAATCAGAAACCTGAAGTCTATGTTGCATTTTATCGGAAAATATTACTTGATTTCAGCTTTTATTGTACAATCATACAAATGATGTTCCTTGGAACTAACTTGTTCATTTTTATTCCTTTTTTTTTTTAACCCAAAATAGAACATGTCATGATTCATTTCGGTCATTTGCAGTTGGTGTAAAAATAATAAACGGGAATGGTCCAAAGATCTGATCCCCTGTAAAGAAGATGCCCTATAACAGCTATGCTATCTTGTCTGTCACATCCAGTGGTGTGACTAAGTAGTGTCTCAGAGCCAAGGCTGTTCTGTCTTGTGTCTCCCTTCTGATACTTCCTGTCACATCTTATCTTTCAGCCATGGTGGCCTGTTTGATCAGCGCTGCAGCGATTTCTATGCTCATACATAGTGATAAAACAAACAAACTGCAGACACAGGGAACAATTTAGAATCAGTTCGGGCTCCTTTGGTAACCTGCAGTCCTACAAATAAATACATTCTGATGATTGTTACCAACATTTTGTCCTGCTTGTGACCCATTGGTCAAAGGCGGTCAAAACAACAAAGTAGCATCACATTGGATAGACTGGTATGAGCAATAACTATGGCTCCAATGTGCCAAGGGATAACTTCCTGATTGAAACTTTCCTATTCTTTTTTAACTTTACTTTTAATTTTAGCCATTTTCTGAACATTCATATTCTTCAAGAAACCCCTTGACTGGTCTCGAGCGGTTTTGACACTTTGACCTTCCCTCTCTATTTTGAAAAATTCTGAAACGTAAAACCTATTCTCGGTCGTACATATGAAAAATGACAGAAAAAAAGACTATTTCTAAAATAAAATTGTCGATATAACTCGACATGAATTCAGTCACACCATCGTGGAGGGCGCCTGATGGGGAGGCGTGACACCCTCGTGTCACATGAGCGTCATCAGCGGCTATGGTCCAGAGAGCAGCGGGGACTCCGGATCGCTATGTCGCCTCCCAACAACAGCGGCGGGCAGTATCGGATGATTTTAACCGCCACGGTGAACTGCGACCACCACACCGACAGGTACAGTCACATATGAGATGATAACCCTTGAGCTAACGTAAGGAAAAATCTCCCTCTGATCGCACAGGAAAGACCTGATTGTGTAAAGCGTAGTGCACCCATTAACGGACAGTTTAGGACGAGGCTTCTATTATCGGACAGAGCACCTTCTTAGCACTTTATATAAAGAATTAACAACAATTTGCATGACAGCAAAACACAAGAAATCTGGAGTAAATGTTAAGATATGTTAATTAGACTGATGTTAATTAATGTGGAAGTTTTGATTTGGACTCTCATGAGTTTGCTTGACTAACTTGAATCACGCTTAACTACAGTATATATTATTGTCTATTATGGGAATGCTTGTCTTACCACCATGTCATGGTATTTACTAAAATGATTAAACAAAAGTAGTTTTAGGACAGTAAGGGGGTTAAGTTGCAAAAACGTTAACCACACCCGTGTAGGAATGTGTGTCTGAAAATGGAACTGGACGCTAAAAAACCACACAAAATAATGATGCTGCACCAAAAACCACGCTTTAATTAAAAATTACAGGCCTAATAATTTTATGTGCTTGGGTCAGGAATTTTGCAACAGTAGTAGTAGACCATTAAATTGTTGTTATTCGTGTGAAGTTTGGCAATTAAATCTTGTTTCTTAATAATTTACTACGAGAACTAATAAGTAGCATACTGGCTCTAATCTAACATTACTGGGCATTTTTGTTAGTTAGGTGTGTATTTTTTTACTGGGCATAACCCTTTACACTCTTAGCTGAATAAAAAACATGACCCAGTGTGTCTGTCTGGTCATTCATTCCTGCTTCTGGTGCTGCTGTTAAATAATGTTCTTCCAGAGGAGACTGACTCCACACAGGGGTTTAAAGGTCCTGGTACAAACACAACATTTTCCAATTGCGTTTTGGGCTGAAAATTCCTAAAAAAGTGCTAAAAGTTCATGTGGCTCTAGAGCCAGTCCACAGCCCAGACCAGCATAGCTAAGCTCTCTAAACTCCAACTTTGCCAGCAAGCATTGGATTTAACAATTTTTGGATGTAAACCGTATTTGTATTGATGGTGGTCGTATTTATTACATTGAATTGTATTTTTTAACTTAGTAAAATCATACAGTTTGTGTTAGATATCTCAAAAATTTGGCAACATAATTTTATGACATATATGGTGTCGGGGGCGATCTCGGGCCAAAGAAGACCTTGGCTAATAAGTTAATCAAGTATAAGTTATTACACTTGAATAACAAAGATACCACCGAGTACTTAGGGAAAAAAAACACAAGAGTTTATTTCGAAAACATTTTAAGTTACATTTTGATCAGATTCTGATGGTTGCATAGTATCTGTGATGTTGTGAAAGTAGCTCAGAGTCTCATTTTTGGTCTTTGGTATGCTGAGAAGATGACAAAATGTCATATTATCTACAACTTATAATGCCTTTTATACACCAAGGGTTTCCAAAAATGTTCTTTTACTTCGCCAGTGTTAGTTGCAAAGTTGGTTGTAACTACTAGCATTAGCAAACTCCCTGAACTCTGTGCAGTATGGGTTCTTCAGGGGATATATTTTAGCTTACATTTAAATATATCCTCAATGGAATTGTTGTTGATCATGGTCCTCAGCTTTTATATGATATATTCATATTAAAGCTGAGGAGCTCCTCCTCCGTCTGCGTGCTAATCTGCCTGCTCAACTTAACAGATGATACTGTTAAGTTGCTATGAAAGGATTTCATCACTATGAAGTGGTATTATTCATTAAATTGGTATTGTTGGTTTAATTTGGTATTGAGGAGCGTTATATTTAAGTACATGGTCAATTACACAAAGTCGCTATAGTCAGTTTAACACTGTGCTTCTAAATGTAGATGAGAGGATGCAGAGTCAGAGTCATTCAAATGGCTTTCATGTATTTGTGAAGGTCATATCTGGATAAATAATGGATCCAGATTCACCATATTTCTGTTCATAACCCATCTACTACTACTCTTGAAGGTGACGGTAATGGGTTTCCAGGGTCAAGCAAATAGGCGATATTACTTAATATGACAGATCCAAGTTAAGCAACGTCATAATGGTGACATCATCACAGTGACATCATCATCGTGCGTAGATGTTGTTAGCAGCGTACTCTCAGAGTGTTTTCTAGTTCTTTCTTTATTTCAACACTGTTTTCAGTGGATTAATCAACAACTCTACTCTGATCAAACTGAGTTTTAGCTTCTTAGTTAATTGAAATGGAAATAACTGCAACTATTTTTATTGCATTAAAAAAACATTTTTTTTTTTTTATTGTTATCATAAATTATTATAAAGTGGATACCTTTTTGTCCCTGCCAAAGGGACATAAAAGGTAACCCTTGTCCATCCGTATGTGCATGTTGGGAAATATTCCACATCTCTTAAAAAAGGGATTTTAATGAAATTTGACATTTGAATTTTAAGGGTTTAAACATGTGCATGTTATATTTTCTTTCTTCCGTCTTTTAGTCTTACGTATCCATAATATTAACCTATGGTAGAGGTTTTGGTCTGTTTGAGTCCTGGGATAGAAATGCTGTACTTCGATTTTGGACCATTGGAGAGACGAGTTCATACATTTGAATGCCTCTTTGCGGCAACAATATAACTCATTCTCCAAGACTGAAAACTAATGTTAGAAATTATAAACTACCCTTATGATTCTTAAAATAGTGCAAATTAGATTGAATTTCTTTCAAATAAAATTGGAAGAGTAATTTGTATTTGATTAATTAAATGGGTTTAATATTCCACTTAGAATGTTACCTTTCAGTATGATATCCTGATTTGTAGCATTACATGGTAGTAATATTATCGTTGGTTAATATTTCATTATTCAATGAAATTCAGTGTGGTAGTTGAAAATCCAAGCCTAACAAATCTAAAAGGAGGAAAATCCAAACTCATTTCAAGAGTATTTTAGATAGACATTTGGTGGAATATTCCTTTAAAGACCAGCACACTGTGATGGATGAGCTGATCACTCTCATATAAAAGAGCTCCACCTGGCCTCATTTTTAAATCTGCTTTTGATTCATTTTTCTATCATCTCAGAGATTTGTTCTGGTATGTGAGTGCAATGACCTGCATTAAGCTTCTGCCGGTATGTTAAGAATGCGAGTGTGTGGAGCGTGATTAAATTTACACTTAAATCCCTACTTTTTCTTTGCAGCTGAGCCAGTGAGCGGATGAACTCCTGTGGCCGCTCGGTGATCGGGACTGTTGATAAAATGACAACTGTGTTCTAAATTAACGGTGAGTTTAAGGTCTTCTGTCTGTTATAGACTGTAAATTGAATTGCATCACTTGTTGGAGGCTTACTGGTCATATGATCAGCGCCCATGTGATGCACAGCATTTGTCTTTTCATGCATGAGATGCAAGTTTAAAGACCACGAGAGAGTGGTCTGTAGCTGGTGAAGGGTTAGGACTAACCCTAACCTCTCTTATGGACTTATACTTCTTCTACTCACCTACTGAGTAACGAGCAATCACTATCTGAACAAGTGAAAGTTGATAAATTGGGTTGTTCTGTCATGTTTGCAAACAATGTTTTTTTGTTGTCTGATAAGTTGTCAATGAATCTTTTGACATTTTTAATACGTGAAGCACACATGTTAAGTATTATTACACACAAAATATTTATTTCAAAGAAAGTTCTGTAATGAATGAATGTGCTGAAAAGGGTTCCTCATCCACAGGGATCCACAAGAACGATGAAAATGAAAATGCTGCACTGTGAAAACCAGACAGTTAGGTGGTGCTGTAGCTTTTCAAAATGAAAGCCATACATTAGCAGTGTGTGCCTATAGTCTGCAATTGTTTTTGTTAGAACAATTGGGTTTTTTGTCATTGTGACCGAAAACTATTTATACCGTCACTCATACAACAATGAAATAGCCATTGGAAGCAAATTTGGGTTCAGTGTCTTTCTCAAGGACACTTCAAAAGTAACAGCACCTGTTATGGTAAATGTCCCATCCAACCAGGACCACCATGCTTGACTTCCAAGATCAATTTCAAACTCGTGACTTGTCTGAATGAGGTTTTTTCGGACATTGATGGAGATAATAATTGATCAAGATTAAAAATTGAGAACTTGCAGCCTTATTGGATATAAATACTGCAGTCATTGAATTGGCAGGTTATGGGGATCACTTTAAAAAAATAAAAATAAAATGTTATTTCACTGTTCTGCCTTCTAAGTTGATGTTTTTCTCCATAGGTGAAACTTTTTAACCTAGAAACTCACATAAAAACAGAATTCCTTCTGACGTGGTGTGCTGTAGCCATGATGTCCAAGTCTGCTCTTCTGAAGGTGATCCTTCTCGGCGATGGCGGCGTGGGCAAATCGTCACTCATGAACCGTTACGTCACCAACAGGTTCGACTGTCACCTCTTCCATACCATTGGTGTGGAGTTCCTCAACAAGGAGCTGGAGGTGGATGGCCACCAAGTCACTCTACAGATCTGGGACACGGCGGGTCAGGAGCGCTTCCGCAGCCTCCGCACACCTTTCTACCGCGGCTCAGATTGCTGTCTGCTCACCTTAAGTTTGGACGACGGACAGAGTTTCCACAACCTGGCCAACTGGAAGAAGGAGTTCAGTTACTATGCTGATGTTAAGGACCCCGACAGCTTCCCCTTTGTGGTGCTGGGAAACAAACTGGATGTGCCAGAGCGGCAGGTGTCCGGAGAGGACGTGCGGAAGTGGTGCCGAGAGAACGGTGGCTACCCATACTTTGAGACAAGTGCGAAGGATGCTACAAATGTGGCATCGGCTTTTGAGGAGGCGGTACGTCGCATTCTCGCGTTGGATGACAGAGCTGACCACCTGATCCACACCAACACAGTGGACCTGCAGAAGAAGACACCCCCTGACCCCACCTGTTGCTGAGCCAAATGCTCACAGCTGGAGCTAAATATGATGCTAACTTTGGTATTTGATGCCCTCAGATAAAGATCTGATAAGGATTTGTGAGCAAATATGTATTTTTTAGACCAACACTGACTATTTGGTGCCAAAATATTTCAGCACCTTCAGCTCACAGGTCACAAAAACTTACACACACCACTCTCGACTGTGATTCAACCTGAATTTACGTTCATAATTGTGCAAAGCATCTATGCACTATTAATATAATAAAATGTCTGCTCCAGTGTTATTGCGGATGTATTGATTTATGTTGTGCTCAGTTATGATCCCTCAATTATATGAGAAGGGGATATAACAAATCAGCTAGCTCTCAATCTTTTCCTGTCATTGTGCCAAATTTAAATTCAAAACTGTCACCCCCACCGCCCGACCGATCTGGTTTGTTAATCAGTTTTGTGTTTTGCATATTGATTTGGCTTTGGATATTGACTTTGTGTTGGAAGCCCTTCCTGACATAACCTTCCCCATTTATCCGGGCTTGGCAACAACTCTGGAAGGTCATTGAAACAAAAACATAATGAACATATTGTGGTCATACATTCAAGCATCATAACATCCTAAAATTAGGACGGAATTATCCATAAAAAAAAAAGAGGAAGAAACAATTAAAGAAGACAGAAAATGAAAGATAAAAACAAGAGATAAAAATATAAGTAGGCGTAAAAGATGACCTGACATCAGAAAATAAAAGCAATAAAACAAAAGGAATTAATAAAAGACAGCATCCTACAAGGCATCAAAAGGCAACAAAAAAAATAGAATAAGCACGTAAACTATGACATTAGTATATGTCCTTTATGAATATAAAAGATGACATCACAGGCTGCCCGTAGAAACGTGACTGTAAGAGGTCACTGATCCAGAGAGCTGTATCTCCTCAGGAAGGTTGTTCTGCCGAGGCTTCTGACCTGATCAGTCACCTTTAGATTCGAGGCACAGCCAGAAGGACCCCACCCCAGGAACTATGATCTGGCTAATAAGGAGCCATCAGCTTGTTAGATAGCTTGGAATCAGAGCCGGATGTGCTTCAAATAATCAGTTAAGCCTTGAAATTAGTTTCTAATTAAACAGGGAGGCACTGCAGTTAAGCCAGAGATGATGTGACGCTGTCTCTTAAAACCAGTGAAGGCCTACCAGCTGTATTTTAAACCAGTTGGAAGAGAGAGAGAGAGAGAGAGAGAGAGATATGATTTATACTGTAAAGGTTACAGTGGTCTATTCTAGAGAAGATGAACGCATGCATGACATCCTCCAGATCTTTGTGTGGTAGTATGAGTTAGATTTTTTGTAAAGGTTTTCAATTAATGAAGATGACCGGACTTGACAACATCTTGGTCTGTCAATCGAAAGAGAATTTTTAAAGGTTAAATCTCAGTTTCTGGCGTCACGGATGCAGCTGTGGCAAGACATTTAAGCCCAGAAAAAGAGAAGTCCTGACATTTCTATTTCTAGCCGCAGATGCAAATGAAACTATTCAACCTAGAATGCATGTGGCCTCTCAAATTTTAGATGAGAACACAATGTAGCCAAGGATACTGAGTAGTTAGTAAATGATATAGATATTTCAGGTTTTAACACACAAGTAACCGGATGAAGAAGGAGATTGTTTCTAGATAACTGTGAAATCACAATCCCTCCTATAACTGCTGAAACTGCAGCACCATCTAATATGTCTTGTGTTCCAGGTGTAATACCTTCTTTGCCCGTATGGTCGTGCCAAATATCAGGTTGAGAGGAAGAAATCCATCCATCCATTTTCTGTAACTATTCTGTGTAGGGTAAGAGGAGTTTGGAGCCTATCCCAGCTGACGCTATGAGAGTGGCATTCATACTTACTCACAACGTAGCGTCACTAAATCACATTGATGCATGTTTGTTTTCTGCAGGAATCCGCTATTTTTAATATCAAAGTGAGACCAAAGGATTTTTCTCCTACTTCCCAAAAAAACGTGAACACAATGTCATTTGTATTAACTTGTACTCACACGATTAAAAAAAAAAAAAATCTACTCATGGAACTTCAAGGTGTCTATAATTATATCTAAATCTGATCAAAACAAATCAAAAAAAATAAACTAACCAAGTTTATGTTAAGATTTCAATAACTTAATAAAATAAAAACATCTACATTGAAGTCAAGTGTCTTGTAAACAGTAAAAATAGTGGTAAAACTTTAAACCGTAGTAAAACAATCTCTAAGGGATGCAATTGGAAGTTTTAGTGGTGCAGATGTATTGACACTACATGATTGGATTAGGTGTTCCTCTGAGTGATAGTCAATGGGAGGAATCTGTACTGTTAATTCAGTGGGTCAAAACCAGTGGGGAGAAGTTGGAGCGGGATGAGTCCAGAGTCTGAGGGGTCTGCAGAAATGTTTCCATTAGTAACTCTTCAATGGATCGCAGGGTGGCATAAGGGATTTCTCAGCTGTTGTACATTCCTGTTCTGTTTGGTAGCTGATCGAGACACTGAGACAACGAGACACTGATGCACATGCAAAAAAAAAAATCCTTGATTATTCCAGTATAGAACTGCATAAAACACATAATCGCCAATAAGTGAAATCTAAGTCTCCTGAACATGTAATCTCGTTGTCTTCTTCCATTTCTCTCATGCTCATCTCAAATCAATATCCTTTTGCCTTACCTCAGTGTCATTAACTCCCTCTATCATCATCCCTTTTTTCCTGTGGGGTTGATCTCAAAAGTGATCTCAAAACGATATTTCAATGAGATCTTACTCCTGTCTTGTGAGTTAAAGAAAATATTATATCGAACAAAAAAAATGTCCACTGCTTCCTGCACTGCCTACGACTGGAAATAATCCATTGGTGAGTTCCAAAATCAAATATTGATTTACAGCCTAAGGCTCCCAAATAGGTTGGCAGGTTAAAGTGACTTTTCTTGGAATTTTATGGTCTCACCACATAAGATCTTATGCTGAATACAAACGTCTCCGTAAAAAGAGAGCAAAACTGATTGAATGGGGGCGATGTCAGTGAAATACATTTGGTTGCAGGTTGAAAGGTTGGTGCATCATGTATTTTAACGAAACTTCCTAACTGATTGTATCAAATTCTCCAAAGAAATGAACGTTAACTAACAGCCATCGTATTGGCGATATGTTATTTGTGTTTTAAAGTTTGCTCCATTGTGTTGATGCAGGTTAGTTCTTTGAATATGGAAGACACACTCAGAGGACCTTTGAAACATGCTGGCTCTTTTGAGATTTTTCAGTTACTGGGGATATTATAAAAACTTGTTCACCACTTTATCTAAGCAGTAAAATTATATTCCTTGAATTATAACATTTTGCGACTGGTTAATATACCAATTAGTCATTCTGCAAATATTGTAATATAATATACTGATCATTTACATCAATTTTGGAAACACTGAATAGTTGTAATTTTTTACATATGGGTCGTGGATGTTTCCTATACAACTTGAGCAATCTAGACCACACTCGGAGAGTGCAAACCTCCGCCAGGGCACAACAGTACCCACAGGCAGACATTAATGTGATCAGAATCTATTTGATGACTTTATTCAGGAGAGATTTATGTAGATTTGTCCATTAATTTAAATTCGTTTTTGCCAAAAAAAAAGTGCCCCTATCTTGCAATGGTTAATGGAATTTTATTATGACATCACCTTGTGAGGTCATTATCAGGTCAATTTAATGATCTTTATATACCAAAACATACATGTGGGCAAATTGTTAGGATTCAAACCAACTGGTAATTACATTTTAAATTGTGATATCAAGCAGCCCACAGTTCTGCTGGGCAGGAAGATTTTATGTCTGCGTCAGATTGAATAATGCAGACGTGACTTGTTTTTTTGGGATGAAAAATTAAATTTGTGCTGATATGAATAGATCACAACTTAAATGTGAGCAAAACGATGTGAAAAATCACCAAATTTCAAATGGGTCTAAAATGAATAAATAAGCAAAATTGGAGACACCAATTATGGGATACAAACCTTTTTGGGTCCCTACATAGCATGTGTGATACTTCACTGAATTCTGTCCAGAGGTCTGAGTAATGCGTTGGATACATATGGAAAGATCCTATATGCCAGCTTTGGCTGAGGTATATAAACATAGGATCTGGGAATAATTATTTTTAAACTATTTTAAAAGTTTTGCATCATATCACTTTGGAACTTAAATAACGTTGTGAAAAACAAAAAACAACACAAGAATGAGACAGGATACCAGCGGTGTCACGATAATAAAAAATATCGGTTTTACTAGAGAAGGTTACAAAAATCATCACTCATGGACTCAGGAGTCATAGAACTATTTTCAACTTAGAAATAAAACCATAACGAAACACCAAAAGGGACTACAATGCCATCAAAGTACAATGGAGTTTTCTTTAGAAAAGAGTGGGTGGGGGGGTGGAGGGGGCAAAAACCGCCAATCATAGTTGTCAGAACAATTGACTACACATCACCTGAAAAACTGCAAAGACAGTCATGTCTCCTTCATGCAAATAACGAGGAAACGACAACACCCTGACACGCATCGTCTTATAGGAAATTGAAGTTTGCCTTTACATCAACCTGGCGGCAAAGCACGTATATTTATCAAACGTAACACACATGGCAATATAGTCCTTTTTTCATACGGAATAGACGGCAGCACACATGGACGATTCTGACATGCTTCATCTCATCAAAGTTCAGAAATGTGTCTTCTTCTGTGTTTTTTCTCTTTTCGGGTAAACCAGAGATGGTCCATATAGAATATAATTCATGAATATTAAAGAATATCTGATTATAAAATGAATGTATGAAAATTCCTGACTTGTTTTTCTTTAGAGTGTAAACATCCAAAACAGTCCCTGTGGCTCACGTGAGAGGCATGACGTACGTTAACAAGAAAAAAAAAAAGAGAAGTGACTCACATGTCACTCATTAGCTGGTCATCGGAAAATAAGCACACTAAAATAAGTTCAATAAAATAAGTATTACTGGATCACAAGAGAAAAATCAGCTGCCTGAAACCGATAAAATAATTTTTCTGATTTTTTTTCTCCACATTTTAAAATGTATAAGTCACAAGCACCTCAATCCATCAATCCAGCATGACTGCACTGAATCCCTCTCACGACAAATCATTCAAGATGTTACATTACAATTATTATAGCAAATGCAGAACTAGTATTTGAGAGCTAAACATATTTCTCAAAGGGTACATATACATATATCTGAGGAACAGAATAATAAAAGAGCATGGCAAAACATTGACCTTGTTCTCCCTGTGGTGGGAAAGGTGTAAAAGGATACATTTTAGGGTGAGTCAACTATTTACATAAGTGATACGCAAGAGGAGGAATTTTAGAAAATTGGCTTTCACTGTTTAATCCCCGCACTAATCTGATAAGAGCTAGTTTTCGATGGTAAAGTTTTGGAAAAGTACACAAGTGGCCGAAATTTAGATCTGGTATGATACCTGAGGTGGGTGTCCCTTACAGAATTATCTTTGATTTCTGCTGTCACTGGTCAAAAGTGTATGGAATATCTCAAAAAGGATTAGTCTGACATTTTCACTTTTTTTCTGACCGTAACATGGCACCATTTATTCAGGTTTGGATGGTAGATATCACGCTAACGATAAAACCAGGTAAGCTTAGATAAACTTAGAACACTGACAACAGGGAAACTGGTGGTTTTGTCTTTTAATCAAACTAGTTTACTGAGTTTGTGAGGTAAATTTGGTATATTTTGTTTGCTTCATTTTACTCAGTAAGCAGCTGTGAAAACAAGAAGTTGTGGTTTTATGTGGAGGTTGCGGAGGGTTTCACTTTGATTTTGAAGCAAAATTTTCACGCAGTCTGGTTACATACAAAGTTGTTGTGAAGTCACAAGTTAAGTTTAATTTATGATGGGTGACAGAAACAGCCTGATGTCCTCACAGAAGTTGAAATAAGGAATTTGCATGGTGCTAAGATGCAAAAACCATGCCTTTGTTCTTTTTCTTATGTATGTTGCTATCCCTGGGTTTGCGTTCCTCAAAGAAGAAAAGCAAATACCCTGCAGTGACTTTGTATAAAAATTTACATTACGCTACATGCCAATGCACCATGAGCCAGTAGGCAATCTAGCCTGACCTTCTCATAAAACCATAACTTTCTGTTTTTACACTTCATTCTTAACAAAAAAAACAGCTACGATGTTTCCCCGTGGTTAGCTTTAGAGCAGAGCAAAGACTAGCCAACTTTTTACCCCTGTTTTCAGTCTCTTTGCTAATATAAGCTAGCTGGATGCTAACTGTAGCTTCTTGGTTCCTCTTAAACTAAGGTTTACAACACCTCTGGTCTTATAATGAATTACCGTGATGGATAAAAATGAACTCCAATTAATCCTTAGAGCACCTCAGGAGTCCTTCAGGTATTTCTGTACGACTTGTGGGTGTGTGTGTGTGTGGGTGTGAGGGTGTGTGTGTGTGTGTGTGTGGGGGTGCTTTAATTCATTCTCCCTATTTTTCTGTTTCATAGTAGTGCAACAACATATTGAGCATTAGCAATAAAAAAGTTTCAGATGGAGAAAAAAGTAAAGGAGAAAAAAACCATGAGCGCAAAAAAGAAGATGGATCATTATATTACCTGGCATACTTTTCAGAACATATTAAAAAAACAACAACATTCGTACACATTCGCACAATAAATTCATATTCATATATATATGCATATAAAACACCAAAAAACAGAGGAAGTTGGTTGCCTGGGTTCGCTGTGGCTTAACCAGACCGTGAATGTTTTTTTTAGGCTGTAAGGACATGAATGTTGAGAGGCTGTGCTGGCTCAGGGCGCGAGCCCATCACAGCCGGGCCACGTTTGGGAGCCGCTGCCCAATAGCACGTGGGAGGAGACGCTTCTGAACTGGTGTATACCTGAGCTCGACCTCAGCGGGCAAGCTCTCCTGTTCTGAAGCATCTGCCTCCGTCTGGGCATGCTGCTTCTCCTGATCCTCTACTCTCTTCCCCTTAGGTGTGAGCCCTCAGCTCTAAGTGAACATGGATGGAAAGAGGATGGAGCATCAGGAGGTTGAACAGAACCGAGGTGGTTTGTTTTTAACGTTGGTAGGGGTGAGCACTGAGTGTTGTAGGGTGGTGGTTGGGGTGTGGAGAGAAGATCGTTGGTTACAGGAGTGATCGCTTATCCTTATGAGTAGGAGGAGGAGTTCTGGCCCTCTTTGGAGCGTGCCTCAGCCTCCAGATCCTGGTCGTCCTTGGTCTTGATGTCCTGGTACTCGTGTGTGGAGACGGTGCTCTTCAGGTAGGCCCAGTTGGCCGACAAAATCATCAGGTAGTGCATCTAGAGAAGAAACAAGCAGGGTAAGCTTTATACTGCGTCCCACATCTTTATAACATACTCCTTATCCAGCATCTTCCATGTAAAAAATACTTGATTTACACAAGCTATAATATTACAACCCCCACCCTGATTAAAAAAAAAAGTTGTAGCTCCTTCATTGCCATTGTGCATTGCATTGTGGGATAATTGTTGACAAAAATAAACTTTTCTTTCATTGTTTTATATATGATAGTAATGATGAAAAATGTTCAGAAATACACCAAACACAGTATTTTGTGAATCAACTCATAAAATAAATATATGGTCAATAAGCTAGTACTACCAAAACGTTTTAGTACTGCCAAAAATTGTGTAAAAGTTTCATTATGAAAAATTGTACTGCAGATTTATCAGATCATCCAAAACACTTTGCATGGATTTGCATATACAGTTTTTTTCTTTGCTTTTTTGGGAATATTATTCGGCTTTTGTTTTTTTCCCCAGAATAAGTTAAACCGGTTGTACATTGTACGATTTAAGCCCGATTCACACTTGCAAAAAAGCCTCAGGAATGCTGGGCCGTCTGACTTTGTCAGTACTTTACCTCGCAATGTACACGGGGTCATGAGTGCCGATAAGCAGCTGCCAGACAGTGGTGGGATGATCGAAAAGTTTTCTGGCATGTCATAAATTTTGGAAATGTCTCGATTTGATCGACTCTCATCAATACCTTCTTTTCTCACTGCACCTGTGAGAAGTGATGGAGCGTCTGAGTTGCCATGGCGACGCGTTGTAATGATAAAAAAATAATTAGTAATCAGAAGTCAAAAGTAAGTGCAGTGTCTGGCTGTCAAGAAAGGACGACTAAGGGCTGTCAGAGTGGTGCTTGTTGGATCACTCTTTACAGTCAAATGAAGCTCTCTTAACTCCAAGTCTCTGGAAAAAATAGACCAGCTCAACCTGACTTTTGGAGAGGCGCCTTAATACTTTTTATAGTATCTCCATAAAACAACACTGCCGCCTCCACGGCTGAGTGAAACACTGACCTCTTCTCCACACACACTGCACATCAGAGGCAGCCAGCAGAGGTTGGAGGCTGGGTTGTCATGGCAACAGATATGCACGGCATGGAAACATGCATATTCTGAGAAGCACATTATCAGTGAGAACGCGAGCAGCTTACCAATGCGATGACGGTGGCACCTGCGCCGGCAAACGCAACAATGTAGAGATGATAGGACAGGTAGAACTGTGGAGGATGAATGTAAAGTCAGTGAAGGACGGACAAGGAAGATAAAATAGAATAGAAAAGGTCAGGTCACTGTCCTCTCACCTCGCTGGTGTTACATATCTCTCCCAGAGTCGCACCACAAGCCTTTCCTGGTGTGGCATTCCAGGGAATAATACCTACAGGATCAGAGAAATGAAAAATCACAGGACTGCTGCTTTCTCATCTGAGACAAGAACCTTTTGCCTCCCCCGAGACTCCATGATTGAAGGCATTATGAATTAGGCTGGGATAAAGATTAAAGGAAACAGGGCTGCTGCTGGGCCCTGAGCCTCCCCTACAGGAAAAATATGGGTCATTATTTAGATGTATTTTCAAAAACAAAAATATCATAGGCTATATATTCATCTTTTCATTAATACTTTAATCATGAATAAGGAGCGTAATCAAAACACTTCACTCATAAAATGTAACGCCTAAACTGCCTATAATGGTAATTTGATGTCTGATGGTAATTAGGGTTAATATTTCTAACTGTGTCGTACAGAACAACTGCCAAATGAAGCATTATCTGATTCTTATCCTTCACTGTGAGCGGGCCAGCTGTCCTTCAAATGTGGGTCACACACTGTACATTAGGCCATTAAACAGATAACCCGATATGCGATCACAGGATGGTGTCACTGCGCTTTAATACTGCAAGGAGTTGGATTTTCATAAAGATCCAATCAGGCTTTAAATAATCTATTCCAATGGCCCTCAAAAGGCAGCCCGCGGTCCGCATCCGGGTCGCGAGCTGCCTATGTGCGGACCCTGAGCTGAATGTGTGGCAGGTGGGTTTACAAGGACACCCTAATTCTGATTAGATTCAGGAAAAGACGTCTAATCGGAAAGAAAATGCTGCATGTAAACACACCGAATTACGTAATGCTCCGCTAAGTTTTTTTCAGCGCCGCATTTTAAATACAGCGACTTCAAAACAGTACCGGTCTGCATCGGAGAGTGGTTTATTCATGGCATTTTTTAAATATTTTAACATATTCGGACGGTTAGATGGGCAAAAAGTCACTTCTGCGCACGCCCTCTTTGTCGTATTCTTCTTCTGGGCGGATGTTGGCGGTTGGCACCCAACTCACCGAAGCATTATCACCACCTTATGAACGGGAGTGTGGATCATTTGCGCATGTGTGAAAGTGTTTATGATTAGGTGAGTCGATGCATGTAAACACCGGGTGAAAAGATCACAAGTCATGTAAACAGGCGACCGACATTGCAATTGGGAAAGGTTTAATTCAGAAAGGAGAAAGTGTCTCATGTAAACCGGTTGTGTCAGCACGTGTAAATAAGCTATCATCGCTATGCCAACGTTGCGCTGATAGGCTGTTACTGGGTCACTGACACAACAACAAAAAGCAACTAAGTGCTCACTCAGAGTAGAGTGGGTGTTGGGTAAACACAAGATGCCTTTTCTCTCATTACGCAGTAGTGTTTGACACAATGTAAAATAGTTTTTCATTGCACTTTGATTCCTGAGATCTTGATATATTTGTTTACCAAAGCATTCTTTGGAGGGTTTTGTTTTATATGAGTATTTATTAGAATTTATGTCAAAATGGAAATTGCATTTTATTTTATTGATGTATTTTTTTTTGTTGTTTTGAAAGAAAAGGACATTTTGCTTTGAATATTACAGTATTATGGCTTGTGGCTTGACCGACTATAATAAATCGAAAAATTTTTTGGGGGACATTTAAGATTTGTATTTGAGTACCCCTGATCTATTCTTTCTGTATAGGAAATCTCATTTAAGGGCGGAGGAAGTAATTCTCGCGAAAGAGGGGTGACATGTGTGGTCAACAAAAACAGTACACCCCCAAACCGATACACTTTGGCGAGATAACAATGCTAACAATAAACTAGATGACCAAAAGAGAATGATTGAAGCCAGAGTGTCTGTTGCGAAAACGGAGAGTTAGTCTTAATAATTTGTGTTACATCAATGAATGAGGGGTCTGACATAGAAAATATTTATTTATGGAAAGTTTTTTTTAGGTGTTATCTCTTGAGTCAAGTTAATTCAGCTCAGTTTGATTTCTAGAGTGCCAAATAACAACAAAAGTAATCTCAAGGTACTTTCCAGGATGACCGTAAACCTAGCCCGTTCTATTTGATCTACAGAAACCTTTCAGTTCTCTAACGTCCAACCATAATTAGAAAGTGGCAGATCCCTGTCTTTAGTTGGGCATCCTTCTCTTGTTATGGGAAAAGGAAATGGCTTAAGTAGAAGAAGAAGAGGATGGAACCGTGTTCTTTGGCTCGGTACAAAGCACTTTAAGGGCTTCACAAATGGGACTTTTGACGTGTGCATAAAAACATGTTGTGTCTGTTTCAATGAGTAGTTCAGCCTCTCCAAGTTGTGCTGATGTGTGACAATGAGAGACCACCACTGGAGGGGGGGTCAAACCGCACAATCTCCAAGCGGGTCAAGTTTCCATTTTGCTGGCTTTTGTCAAAAAGCATCTTAGTTTTTTTAAGTTTAGTTTCTCTCCTGCAATCCTCTCTGATGTTGTTTTGTAATAAAAGCCTTTAAAAGACAAAAAAAAGGATGGGTTTCATTGTGAACCATTCGTCTGTTCAACATGTCGATTGTTGTGCGAAGTAACCGGAAGACTTTGATTAATTATTGAAGGTAGTTGTGTTTTGAAAGGTGCATCTGTCTATCCATTACAAACCAGTTACATGCATTGCAAATCTTTCCATGGCAGGAAGATGAAACAACTGCAGTAAGCATGTCACTATTCAAAAACAAACAAAATTGTTAGCCCTTTTGGATGTTGCCCCAGCCAAAATAGATCCCAAACCCAGCCTGCCTACGTGTTTAAAAAACCCAAACCCCTGGTGGTGTATGAACACAAATTATTTCAGTCAACACACATTAAACAGATCATTAGGAAACAGACCTTGGTTTTCAAAGAAAGCATTTTTTAGATTAGAATCCTAACTGACCAGAGCTGGAGATAAATGCAATGGTTGCAATATTAAATGGGCAGCGATCACAGTGAAGCATTGTGGATGCTGTAGGTTGTTCATTGTTTTCCTCCTTATACAATACCTTTACAAACGTGCTTGTAATAGTCTTGCCACATGAGAATAGAGTGTGACGCATCAGAAGCTTTTGCTGAAGCTACTTGGGATGTCTGAGATTATCCAGGAACTTCACTTTAGAGCTGGTCACAATGAATGCATTTGAGCCCATCTGTCCGTCTGTATTTGTTTTGACTGAGTTGAGTAGCTCCTGCTCGATCCCTGACGTTTGATGCCTTTTGACAGATACGTTTTTTCACTTATGACATCTGCTGTTTTTGATATATTTCATATTTGGGAATAGTCGCTTCTGTCTGTTGGTTTGTGTTTTTGCACCACTGTCTCTGTGAGCTGCTGCCCCTCCTGACCAGGATGCTCTGGTAAAAGTGAGACTCTCCTGGTTAAATAACGGTTGGATAAACAAAGACAATTTAGTAGAATAAAACAATAATTTCAATACAGGAAAACATCTACTCACTATATATACCACTGCTAGATATATACTTTTCATTCTTGTAGAATTGACAATTGGGTTGACACAATAATAATGTTTTGAACATGACTGGAATGATTTGTGTTTGCAGACATCCAAAATAGCTGTATCATCCAAGTAAACTGTTCCACTTAATGGCGATCTATCGAAAGTTCAGTTACGAAGACTATTCCTTCGCCGAGCCAAATTTATGCTCAAACCATCTGTCATTCACACCTTTCACCCATGCTCAGCATCAATTAAGATAAGATAAGATATACTTTTATTGTCCCCGAAGGAACGTTTGTTCTGGACTCCGTCCAACTTCAATTTTGCAGAAATAAAAGCAATTATACATCCAGCAATTTCACTTAAACCAATATAATATCCATACAAGCCATTCACACACATTACACAAGCGTCCTAGTCATAAGTGTAAATACTGCACAGCTTAGCAGAGTATTGCAAAAGTAATAGTATATTGCATAGAAATGTGTGTAGCAGGTTTAATGGTGCATATATTGTATGGTTGACTGAACCTAACCTAGGACGTCATGTTGAGGAGCTTAACGGACCTGGGCAGGAATGATTGTTTATAGCAGATCAGTCTGCATGTGGGGACCCTGAATCTCCTGCCGGAAGGTAAGAGTTAGAACTTCGGAGAATTTTGGAGAATGTTAGCCACTTCACAGTCTGGGGCATCAATTTATACCAGCTGCACTCATTCAGTCAGTCCATCTACCCAGTCACAGTGACACACCTTCATGCTTAGCCTATCACCATCAGCTGTTATCTTTAAATATGACTCACTCCAGTCATCTAGTTCTTTCACACCGCTGGTTCATATCCCCTCCACCTCCCCCTTCTCCGCCTAGTCCTCGCAGATCCATCAGCCTCATCATTCATTAGTTGAGCAGAGTCATCAGCCCCAGCCACCGGTACCAAGACTCCATGCTGCTGATCAGGGCAGAGACCCTTCCATCACAATCTCCCTGAGGATTTTCCGATGGACAAAGTATCACACATCATCTGTTGTGATAAATCATTCTCCTTAACTTCATTCTCCGACACGCCTCATTGAAATAAGGAACAGCGATGGAGAAACCGCAGATATGGGGTCAACTTTCATCTTCCGAGCTTTCTTAGCCATAACAATGTGTCAACGTTCCTACGTTTGACAAGCCTCACCTTAGGAAGTCACTAACCGAAATAAGTCAGACAGGTTAGTAGTATGAGGGTCGGAGGACTAACCGTACTGCCTGACGTCCACACAGATGGAGTCAGGGGAGGTGATGTTGGCGTCAGGCGACTTCATGGCAGCACAGGTATTCCACATGTTGAAGAATAGGAAAACTGGTATCGCTGTGAAGCCAAAGATGGCCAGAAAGGCCAGCGCGAGGATGTAGGTCAGGAACATGAACTGAGGGGAGAACAGGGTGATGAGAAATAATTTGTCTCTTTTTGGCCCAAAGTTTAGAGAAAATAGGTAAATATTTAATATTATGAAGATACCAGACACCACCACACACACATTCAGAGTGTGTGTTTAAGCTAATGGTACTAGACATCTGTAGCAATTAGAGTAATCAGCCTGTGTGTGTGTGATTTATGTCTGTAAAAGTGTAATGCAGGTGTGTGATTGTGCCTCTGCAGGGTTTACATGGTGACCTTTATCCAAGCACGTAAAGTGCTGTGAACTACTGTTATGTGTTTGCTGTTATAAGGCTGATTATTGTAGGCAAGAAATTAAAAAGTTAAATCCACACCTACGTAATTCAAATCTCAATCTGAGGCTTTAGTTTGCGTAAGTGGGTCAGTGGGTGTGATGATATGCAGCAGATGCTTGTGTGTATGTGTGTTTTGTTGACATACAAAGGCAGTGATGCAGCGTCCACAAACGGTTGTCTTGAAGTCACTCTGTAGCTCCTTCTTGATGGCGCTGGTGGTGTAAAAGCCTTCAGCCAGCAGGATGATGGCGTAGACAAAGAAGAAAGAGGCAATGCCGTAGATGATGTACTGAAAGATCTGGATCCTGAAGACATGCATACCGAAAGGTAAAAGTTCAAAGTCTACCAGCAGTTTTGCTTAAAACAAGTGTGAAGGACAAGGAGAACCACCTAAAGCAGAGTCATATGGAGATGACATAACCCAACAAAATATTGGACAACAAATGCATCACAATTAAAAGAAAAATTCAAACCTCAAAAGGAACAACTATTCATAAAGGTTAATATATGCATTACGCTTGATCATGCTAGTTATAATTTGCGAGAACCACTTAAAACTCTTCTCAGTCTGACATTTGTGTAGAAGTTTCAAAGTTTAGAAGTCGCCTGCAGGTGTAGGAGGAAGGCTCAGATGCTGTTGAAGGAGAACCTGCCACCTTACAGTCGAATCTGCATGACATTTTCATAGATAAAGCAATCTAACTGATTCTGAACACAATGATGTCTACCTTCTGTTCTGTTGTGTCTTGATTTGCTGTCTCTGAGTGCTTTATCTAGTTTATTAATATATTTGGATCCCCATTAGTCACTACAACTGGAGCAACAACTCTTCCTGGGGTCATTACAAGTCAGGATTATCGAAAACAAACAACACAATAGTGTTATAATTAAAATCCGAGGCACGGATAAAACCTCTGGAGAGAATTAAATGCTCCATGTCTTCATTGCTGCTGCACTTTACCTGGTATTCCCAGTAAATCATTTCTTTCTCACCGGTTTACCACATCTTCAGGCAGTGACATTCCCTTTAATGATCTCACATAGCAAAGCTTTGCATTTAGTATAACTGAGGACTTACACCAGGGCGAGGGTAGTATGATCACTGGTGACCGTGGAGAAGTGGTTCTCCAGCATGGTCAGGGTGCCGGTCAGCGCCACATGGCCGCAGCCACAGAACAGAGCCACGCCTGAGAAGCAGAGGATGGTGGCCACCAGGGAGGCATAGGGCACCCCACCCAGACACTTGATGCAACACTCGAAGCACCCTGCAGATAAAGACATTGAGAGCAGGGTTACAAAAGCTTTCCTGATGAAACACTTCCCTTTGGTTGACAATAATTTAACCCTGGTTATTTTTGAAAGCAAATAAATGTCAAAAGGCACTCAAGCATACTAAATGCTTGCTTTGAACCAAGATGAATTGAACTGAGGACACTGCTGTGAAATCATCATCTCCGTTGATGAAACTCACTGGATCCTTTGACAGTCTTTGGTCCAACGTTGTTGAATTGTTACTTATTAACAGTAACCTGCGTGAGCTTTCGTACTGTCATGCTTGTCTCTCCGAGTCTGCAGGAGAAGAACAACGCCTCTCTCTGTCATGCATGTCCTCCAGTTTATCAAAGCATCTTTCACAGTTAGCCTGAATTCCCTCCCAGCTCAGCCCGGAGTGCTGAATATTACATGTACACTGTGCTACATGCTCACATCCTGCTCCAAAATTTTATTCTTGCTCCCTTTTGTCTTTAAATAAACATTTCAAAAGCTTTTTTTATGTCCTAATACCAGATTGCATGAATAACTCATGACCTAATTTGAAATAAATGATTTCACAGTAAATTACTGTATGTGTATTTAGAGGAGCACCAGAGAAGTGAGAATGAAATTGATGATGGCAGTTTTATAATGCAGTGCAAAGTGATAAATGTTATAACAATGATATCATATATATATAATCTGAAATAATCTCTTGTGCTAGAGGAGTTTCAGCAGAATGATGAGGATAACTAAGCTAGTGAAGCTTCCAGGACAAGTGGGTTGGAGGTGCAATGGGTGCATTCTCCTCCCATCAAAGTCAAGAAGATAAAGAGGAATGAAAAAATAGGGAAAATAACAGATTGTATGAAAGACAGGAGTTGCATCTGATATAACATGCGTTAAAAATAGCTCCTTTCTGCAAAAGAGGAAGTTACACTGGGACAAAAAGACAAAAGAACTGTCTTTTGTGTTCCACTTTGATGTTGCCATGAAAAAATGCTTCAATTGGCAGCTCTAATGCTTCACATCAGTATTCTGCATGCAGAATTTGTTGAGTCGCAGTATTTCTATTAGTAAAACCTTGTAGTCATTACTGACAATACGGGATATCCATTGATTCTGTTCTCAACCGTCAGTACTTCAGCTTTATTTTCAACAACTGCTCATGCCAGTCTGTGTTATGCCTGTAAGCAATTGTTATTGAGAATTAAATTTTACACCCACTATTAAAAGAATAGAAATATTCATAGTTTTGACGCCTCTACTGCCACCATGATGTTGACGATTTTTAATTAAATATTTCTTCCAAAGTCGGATGGATTGTTTTCAACTAAGCCTACACATACTCTTGCCCTCCACAGACTACATTTTCATAATTGAGGCCATCCCTTAACTTCATCTAGCCACCACGCTTAAATATCACTTTGTCCTGTTATGGAATGCCCATAAACCTAACAGGTTTATTTTGCATTAAAGGCTTTATGTATGAATTCGGAATTTGGGAGAATACATGCACCAACCACATTGTTAAAGGACTATATAGCCTCCTTTTCCCCACTTGGCTCGATAGTCTTTAATTGACAAACTAGTGAAGATTTGCTATTTTTGGGGTTTTATTCAAACTTCTTCAGCAAGTTTAAATGACATTCAAAAGAAGTCTTACAGGTGAGCATCAAATGACGTTGACATGCAGAGAGATACGTTTTGTGTATATTGATGATTAGAAAATAATAGCATGCTTAGCTAGGACACCAAATGTATATACTGTAGATTCTTGCTTAACATCATCCTGTAAGTGTAGCCCTTTAGATGTTAGACTTAGATTTTCATTAAGTTTATGCTTATAGTCAGGTTTTCATGTGGTAACATTGCAACAAACTTCTTCTTATTAGGAATGGAAATCAGGTTCATGACCTTTTACAACATGTTCGGATCATATTTTACCCATCTACACTTTTTTAATGTGTAGTTTATGACTATAGGCTTATTTATATTCTACAAGACAAATCAATGGCAAATAATCTGCAAATGTCCTGGCTGGGTATTTGTGTAACTATAAATAAATTGACTAATAACGTATTATTATAGGTCCCTCTGCATTCTTAGCAAGAACTGCTTGGCTAGGAGCCATAATATTTCTCCTATGGATCTCAATAACTTGTATTCAAACAAGGTATGTAACAAATGCAAAGAAACGATAGCAGGAATGCTTGAACTGCAGATGAGGGGCTTATGAGTGATGAGTGGGTGGCGATATATATGGAAAGGAACTACTATATATAAAACATAGATTCCGCCCCTCTAAATGAAAGCAAGCATGTTGAATTCTTCATGGAGAACAATTTCTAATTGTGTAAAATGATGAAGAGAGATGAGTCCATAAAGGATTAATCAATGCCGTTTTCAACTCACATCTGTTTCTGACCCCACTTTAGGGTCATGTGCCAGCGCATATTGAACGCCCCTCCTCTCCTCTGTGGTGTGAAAACCGAAGCCATAAATCTAAGATGCATCTGCTTCCCTACAAAGTGTGCTAAGACTCTGTGTTGCGTAACCAAGTGGTGGCTCGTTGCATAATAGATCCAAATCCTATTAATGTTAATCAAGGAAGTAGGCTGATGGAGCAGTGTAGCTGATAAGGCTGGATGGCACTAAAATCCTGTGCCGAGAAGCAGGCCAGGCCTCAGGAGGGCTTGGCAGCAATGGACTCCTCGCTGGTTGATACAGTGGCGACCTGGGGGTAATTTGACAGCTGGCCTGCACTCACACTCCATCCTGCTATAAAAGTTTCAACATGTAATGGGGTGAGTTAGTCTGCCGGAACTTTTGTTTTTAAGAAGGAGGATGATGGAGAAATCCTTACATGAATTTTAGGTCCTCAAGATTCATGATAGCTCATTTTAAGGAACCCGTCTCTCGTTTGTTCCAAGAAAAAATATGGAATGATGTAAAAGAGCGCATGTCTGTAGATATCTGCTGCTCTGCCTCATGTTGTTCCAAAGAATTTACAGGTTTCTTTTAAAAGGGCCCCTCATTTGGTTGCCGGTGGCTATGACTGTTTGTCAACCTTCAGTTTTTAAAGTGCACTAATGGGAAACAGACAGGACAGAGCGGCCAGAACCAGCCAGGCCTAATGGGAATCAATGGGCTATTCATTAGACTAGAATTTAGGTGACACACAGAGGCCGGCCCATCGCTCTGGATTTATACTTCACTGAACCCCGCTACCTCTTATCTCTACCCTACCTGTCTTCTTCTCTACTCTCTTTGGTAAATAACTGCATGGCTGTGCAGTGCTAACAAAAAGACAGCTGGAGTTAATCGCTCAGAGAATATGTTATGCTCCTGTTAAGATGCTGTATCATATATCATCTCAACAATCTCAGAGCAAGGACGATGCATCAGGTTGTGGGAACGTTTTACAGGCGATCTGTAAAGGTGAGCTGGAACACCAGCTTGTCTAAGAATAAATACAAAGATTTGAGGATTTTGAGTTTGTCAAGCGACAGAAGGGGTCAAATAATTTGACAGGCAAGATCTATGATTATGTAATCAAAATGCCCTGCTGCAAAACGTTCAAATGTTCCCCTGCTTTAAATAAGTATTCAACTTGTGTGTCCTGTAGCAGTCAAGGATGCTAATGTCTGATTCCTACTTTTTTGGCTTATTCTCTTTAAAAAGGTTGAACAAAAAGGAGGATGAGGATGAAGTGAAGAATAAAAACTGAGAAGGAACAGGATCGTGAGTCAGGAAAAGTAAATAGAGGTGAATGTAGGGGAAGACAGAGAGATGGAGCAGAAGAACAAAAGAGGCTGAGAAAGAGAGAAGAATGTGATGAAAGAGGCAGATCCAGCAAGGAGGAACACAGAAAAGAACAGAAAGAAACTGAATAGCAGCTCTTTGCCCAAGGGCCGGCACATAGCAGTTGCCATGGTAACGCGTTACTGACGACCCAGTTCAGTAGGAGCGAAGTCCCATCTCTCCCTCCCTCTATCTTTTCTCTCTCTCACACACACACGCACACACACACACACACGCACACACACACACGGTCACACACAGACACACGCACTCACACCGATGTAGGGTAGTGTAACCTGATCTAAAACTTAAAGATTGACGCTAAATGGTGATAGAACAGTTATGAAGGACACATGAAAAAAATTGATGGCACGACATACTCTGCCGATTAGATTCTGGAAAAACGCTCAAGTCTTATTGTTTGACATTAAAGAGGAGAGCTGGACGGGAATAGATAATTAAAATGGGCTATATTCACACGACCAAACTGAAGTTAACTCAATTTAGATTTCTGGCGTGAATGTGAATGTGGAAAATCTGATCCAGAACTGAGTCACTTTCACATGTGGCCTTAAACAGATTCCTACTTGATTTTTGGACATGCAACGTAAATGAGATTGCAGCCTCTTATATAAATGCATGTGCAGATCGCTGTCATCATCATCTGACAGCGTGGCCAAACGAAATGACCTGAGGGGAGAGAGGACAACATAATGCAGATCATCAGCTTCTCAAAATCTGCTTGTGAACGATTTACAAACTGTTCGCCATCATGAAGAACAAAGTTCAGTACTGGTTTGTCCACTTCCTTTGTATACCATGACTTTAACCAGACATATGGTGTTTTTTGTGTAGATGAAAACAGTTCACATTAGAGTTAAATACACCACAGTGTAACTACGATTTTGAACAGTCAAGATGGCCAAATACCTTCTTATGCAAGGCTTTTAATGTGAACTTGATTTATCTTATCCACTATCCTTGGTTTCATTATACCCGGACAGAGAAGCCGTGACACAAGACTAAGACATCCATTTTGAATGACATCCAGATTGATATCTGTGTTGTCATATTTAATACTCGTCCAACAGCAATGTGTAAATATATCCCCACAAAAACCCAATACCCCTACTCTGTAGAAAGAATCCTCTGATTCAAGTTATGCTCAAAAATATAATTTTTTTGTTAAAAAAAGCTCCCATAGTGAGTAAAAAATGTGACATATAAAAGATAAACCTGTTCAAGTTTTTTCATATTCACCAAATTTGTACTTAACTGGACTAACGGTTGAGAAATTATGGCCCGTTACATTTTGAGATAAAGCTCCCCCTATTGTCAAAAATATAAAACCAACCTTTCACAAAATCAACCCAGTTCTTCCTCACACTAAGTTCCGTGGGGGAATAAAATTGTAAAATGATGGATGGAAGAGTTTATGCGTTATCGCGTTAGCATGAAGCGGTGCCAATGACAATTCCATAACGTCCACAACTTTTCAGGGATATAATAATGAACTAATTACCTAAAAGGCACCACACCTCCTGCGCCTTCTGATTTCCTCCTAGCAAGTCTACATGTTGTAGGGTCCTTAAGCAAGACCCTGAATCCCCAGTTACCCCGGGCGCTTCAAAAGGGCTGCCCACTGCTCCCTCAAGGATGGGTAATGTAGAGAATTCATTTCATTACGTTGTACTGTGTATGACTGTATGTGAATTAGTCAGTCCTGGAGTTAAACCGGTTTTACGTGGGGGATGTGCTTTTTACGCCCCTGATGAATGTTTATGAATTTGTCTCCAAAATCTTCTGAAGGAATCCTTACATGCTAGGTGATTTACTATGTTCCTCAGCTTGTACCAAACTGAGTCTGTTTGCAGTGTGATGTAAACAGCTAGTGTCCAGTTGGTTTATAGAAACTCTGCTTATGTAGAAGATTTGTGACAGGAGAGAGAGTGAAAAACTGTTAATTTACAGGCTGCAAAACCATAACAATGAGCTGAAAGATCTCTCAATGACTCTTCACTACAAGTAAGCATTTTTATCACAAGTCATTGTCACATCCCCTTGTGACAATAAACATACTGAGCAGTTTGCAGTTCATAAATTTCAATATAAAACCATATCCAGCTACAACATAATGCAACATAATGCAAGAATGCATCACTTGCATCGACTTACATATGAGAATAAATACTGATTGCCTGTGTGAAATGATCCAGGCTTTCCCTCTTGTTTCCATCTTTTATTTTAAATTTGTATTTCCTGTACAAAGCAGTAGTTTGTATAAGCGAAAAACATCTTCGACAGCAGCAGCTTAGGTAGAAGGTTGACACAAAACATTGATTTGGTTTTGCCATTTTTTGATCAACCTCATATTCAAAGTCATATTCAAATGTCTCAGACTTCTTGGATAAATGAAGAGAGGCACAGAATGGACTGCTGACATCCTCCGTGATTATGCGCCATTTCCTGTCAATCACTTGACGCCCACGATATGAAACGAAACACTGTGAAATAATCCCGCAAAAGAATGCCGCTTTACAAGCTGCCGTCTCATGATGCATGAGCCGTGTTAACATTTAAAAATTCTTGTTAAGAATGTCAGCAATTAATTGTGTTACAGCCATCAGCCATAACATTAAAACATCTGAGATTCAAATGTTATAGCTGATCAGTGTGTAGAAAAAGGATCCTCAAAGTAACTCAACTTTGATCTGTTATTTCTTACCCCTATGTTGCTTGAATTTATGTACTGCATTTCACTGACGCCACAGATTTACATATAAACTGAGCGTAGAGGTGAGCGAGGAAATAGCACTGACTGTCTTGATGATAATTTGCCGCCCCAGTAGCACAGCATTATTATCACCAACTATTCCTACACTGTGCATTTGCCAGGAATAAAAGCGTTAATAAAGCTTTGAGAATACTTTAGTGGCCACTCTTCTCCTTGCCTGCAGCTGTAGTCCAATTTAGAAGTGCTGTATTCATTATGGGGCAATTTTCTCAGAGTGCATTATTCGTACATTCCCAGAGTTGAGTTGAACAGGAGAGGGAGAGCGAGGTGGTAAAGTGGGTTAGAGAGAGATGGGAGGGGGGGAGGATGGTTCCTCTTGTTGGGATGAAAAAGAAGTCCCATCTGTTTGATGGCAGCAAATATCAGCCACAACAACACATGCACAGACTCTTAACTTCAGCTTGAGTGTTTTATGCCTTGGAGGATAAACGCTCCTCTGAGTTTTAATGAAAGCCTTTTAAAAATCATGAAGGAAAAATTAAAAGATCCAATCAAATCATTGTGTTGATGTTAAATAACAATGCTATTACATATCTCTCTTCTTTATGTAGTTTTACTCATTGATTCAATCAGATGTGGAATCAGAATAATTGCCTAAATCTAGGAACGGACTTTGGTGTGAAAAAGTAACCGCCTCCTTAAACTGAACAGCTAGTTGTGCCAGGAGCAGAACTGCTTCAGTGCAGCCATTTTGGACGGTTTGTGAGCATGAACTGGGCTCTTCAAGTCTTAAGACAGCATCTCAATGGGGTTGAAGTTTTAACTTTTATTATGTCACTCCACAACTTTAATTCAATTCCATTTGAGCCTTTTGTAGGCAATCTTACTTTCATGTTTGGGATCACCGTCTTGCTGCATGACCTGAAAGTGTTTGGGCTTCAGTTCAACAAACAAGGCATTCCCCTACAGAATGATCTGATGGAGAACAGAATTCATGTTTCCCTCAATCGTGACAAGTCGCCTTGGCCTGGAAACAGCAACAGCATCAACGCAACATCATACATCCACCTCCACGCTTGACTGCAGGTATATTTTTCTAATATGATGGAACCGGAAACCACAACGTTCGACTAATCAAATCATAGAGTATTTTTTCCTAAAGCTCTGAGAATCATCGCGCTTACATTAACAGACATAGAGGTTAAAGGTTACAGAATTTATTTCCAAGAAATTTGGTCGGAGAATGAGTTTTGGGTCAGAACAGACCCCATTAAATTTTGAAGCAGATCCAATTAAAGGGGCCAATAAATGATTGCAACCTTTTTTTCAATTTCTCTAACATTTCAGGGATATTTTCTTTAATTTATCAAGAAATAATGCATTGATCTTGATGATATAAATAAAAAAGTCACGAATCCTCAAATTTAAGAAACTGAAGAGTTGTCATTTTAGCTTAAACAATAACAATAAATAGGGGCAGATTATTTTACTGTGAATCAATTAATCAACTAGTAATTTTGGCTCCGACTGTTAATGTTGAGAGCACGTCAGAATTTTTAAATCTCCATTTTGTGATCCACACTGCTCACCTGACTTCAGGTGTTTCCACGCAAAGTTATTGTGACGGCATACTCAGCAGCTGACTTAGTGATTATTAATAATGACCAAACTGTAATCTACAGGAATCATCCTTCAAAAGCCAATAGTTTGTTGACCAGAGCACAGGGGTTTCAGCCTGTAATTCCTCTTTTTATTCAGAGAAATTCCTTTAGGATGGGCGTTTGGTTCGTTTTCCTCCTTCATCTTCTAGACACACGTTCATTTGATCAAAGGAAAATGTTCAGTAATCAGCTTGCTTACATTGTTGATCAAGGGGATGCTGATCTGCATGTCCAAACACTAACCGATTTTTCCATAGAGCATCACTGACCTAAATCTCAGAAACCCCTGGCAGGTTGAGCAGCTTCGTAATGCCACAAGGTCGGCATCTGGCTAGGTGTAATGTAGCCTGATGGACAACTCTAAAACCTTTTTCTCTGCTGCATCATCAATGATTTTAACCAGCGTATCTGGTGGATTTTGGTTCCTTCAATTTCTCTACTTCTCAAGCCAATCTGGGCTAAACTCTGACATGTGAGGGACCCAACTCCCAAGACACGCACCCACTGATGTTGACAGAATAAATAATAATGCAGGAACGCATTCACAGATGGGACAGAGAATAAATGCACAGATGCAGAGAGAGAATGACACAAACTCATCCACCGCTGTGGATAACAGTCACCTCCGATGCATCAGAACCGTCTTGTTCTGACCACCACTGAACACCAATACCTGCGCATGCCAAAATGCTTAAAACAAACATAAGAGGCAAGTAAATAAGAGGAAACACATAAATTAAGCATGTTAGAGAAAATATGGCATCACATGTAGGTGAAGTGTGCTCACACACTCCTAGACATCAAATATTCATCTGGTGCTTTTGCACCTCTCTTTGTACGTGAACTGAGCAGCAGCTGGAGGAGGAGTTACATACTACACCAAATGACCTGATGTTCCCTGTCACGCTCCACCGGGATCAACAACACATTCAGGAAATCAAGTGGCAATGTTCAGTTTGCATATGAGAGTTTTGTGTCCTTGTGGTTTTTAAGGCTGTTTTAACCTCTGTCTATTTGTTTGTTTGAAGATCACAGAAAAACTACTGGACGGCTTTGCACTACATTTTACCCAAAGGTAGGTTTTGGTAAATCCTAGAGATTATCAAATTTTGGTAATATGGTGACAAAATACACAGGATTACATTTTCCAAAAAAAAAATCTGAAATAAATAAAAATGCCTATATTTTCGCAAAATAGAGATATGACACTTGATTCCACGTGAGACAAATATAACTCACTTTTTTCAGTTTTATTTGGACGTATTAATCAGTTTGTGAGTTATGTTTGACACCGAATGAATGGAACCAACTTATATGATATATCCACCTTCTCAATTATTTTGTAACGGCAGCTGATAATGTCAAGATGATGAGAATAACTTATCGTGAGCATTTATTAGTTTTTTGGAAGAACATTGGTTTCCACATATGACATCAGTTGCTGAAGTTGTTAGAAGCATTTAGAATTCATAGTTTATCCTTGGGTAATTTCTCACGTTCATCCAATATGAAACAGGAAATCTGTTTTTGTTTCCTTCAGGGTTATTTTCTATTATGAGTAGAGTGCAATTAACAACAACACATTAAAAGGGTTCCTGAAAGTAGTCACTAATTGTTTGCAGAGATTCTCTTCACATGTCTCTCTCTTGTTTTTCAATCCATCTACTATCTGTAACTGGTTATCCTGTGCAGAGTAAAAGGACATTTAAAAAAAAACTATTTCGGGAGGAAGCTGGAACCCATGCGCTCTCTTTGTTAATAATCTTACATAAAAGGGACCACCTTAGTTTGAAACTAGTTCCATGGAAATGAAAATGGCCCCTCTGGCCAGAAAGGCATGGAACAGAAAAACTCAGCAGTTACGCATCCAATTTGGTCAACATCACCTTCCATGAGATTTCACAGAAATTGGTGTCCTTCCCCTTGCCCCTCTGACTGCCCTCCCCCCTCCCCCCCTGATGTGACTATGAAGATTCACCATCCAGTAGCCTCAGGGGCTACTGGACAATCTGAGTATGTGAGAGTGTGGTTGTTATAACAGCCCAACTGTGGCAGACGAGTTAAAGCAACACAGATGCTGTGAAAGCTTTTTAGCAAAAATATTTACAAGGCCATCAGTGCCGTTCCTGGACCCAGAAAGTCCTCGTCCCCCTGTGTTGTAGAACAAACTCCTTAAATGAAAAATTATATCAGAAAAACAGTAGTTTTCAATGAAAAAAAGCTCCCTGTAGTTAGCAAAATATGAGCTATTGGAGTAAAATATGACATATACATGAGAGATCTCCTTGAGTCGATTCCTAAGCACCAAATTTGGACTAAATCAGAACAACGGTTAGGAAGTTATGTCCAAAAAACAAGGTTTCTTGTAAAATAGCTCCCCCTCATGAGTAACATATGAACAAGTAGAGTTAAAATTTCACATTATAGAGCTCCTTGAGTCGATTCAAATGTACCCAATTTGGACTAAAGTGCACTAACGGTTTTGAAGTTATGGCTGGACACTTTTGGAGATAAAGGTCCCCCTAGTTTCCGTAGTGAAACATACAACCAACCTTTCCCAAAATCAATCATGTTCTTTCTCAAACTAAGGTCTATAATGGTTTAATTTAAATAAATTGAACTCAATTGAGTCACTTAAATAGTTTTTGAGTTATAGGGTTAACACAAAGGATCTGTGGTGGACGCAGCGGCGACATTGAAGACGATTGTATAACATTGCCTTTTCAAGGAAATAATAATAGACCAACTTCTTAGAGAATCCAGATCTGAATGTTTAATTTATTGTGATATTCGGCGGGGGCAAAAACAAAGCTAACATCATCACAACTAACATTTTAAAGCAGTAATTAAACAGATCCAATCCTGACGCTAACACTGAATGACCCACTCATCATACAGGCCAGTCATTTATTCATGTCAGCCATGGCCAAGGATGACAAGTGTTAATCGGAATGAGGCGTTTTATGGGCTGTGGATGAGAGGAGCAGCTTGAGCCTCAGTGGGTGATGGAGGAAGGCCAAAGGAAATTGGCGCCACTCAGGAACAAGTCATGCTGAGCCAACCTGCCACTTGCTGTTATTCATATACCCACAGCGGTCTGAAGTTCAAACATGGAGTTCAAACACTGCTGGAGCATGATGTCCCTCAGAATATTACTTTGTGGTACTCCACAATTCTGCTGGCATACCAATCCACCAATAAAGAAACGGACAAAAGTGATAATAAAACGGCAGAGGTAAAGAAAATGAGATAAGTCAAAAAAAAAATTTTCAAACCATTGGATTGTTACAGGAGAACCGTAACAATCAAACATCAGAGAAATTCTGGTGGCCTGAATAGCTGATTTAAACAATATTCTTTCTCCGCTGGTAGTCCGCTGGTAATGTAGCCTCCCTGCTGCATTACTAGGGAAATCAGCGCTGGGGTTTTGGAGGTGCAACCGACTGAGCTTAAGTTATTTTTTCATCACCACAGACTTTGGTTTACAGCAAGCATTGCAGTGTGGGCTGCTGGTGAAAGCTGCTCTGCTCAATGTTGGTCTCCGTTGAAAGTCCTATTCACATTTGTCTAGCTAATGTAATTATTTTGACAGTAAATCAAAACAAGCTCGCAACCGCTGCCTTTGCTAGATATGAATTACAAGATATCTCTAACATGTGAGTGTTGCAGAATGTCCGGGTGAGTTTACACCTTTTCTGTTCTAGAGAGAGTTATCTTATTTTTCTTTTTGTTAGTGAAAATATGTCTGTGTAGATTCTCATTCATCCAGGTCATGGTAATCCACGTGGGTTGGTTCCAAAGCAACTGGACTTCTGGTTTGATTAGTGGAAATACTTGATCTCACACAAGCAGAGACTGTTTTGAAGCGGATAATGCATCAGAACTTAAAAAAAACCCCTGTAATTTACAATCTATAGGTATTTTAAGTAAAAACAATAACACAATTTTTTAGGGATTCTCCCCAAACTGTCCAGCGTTGCAGCACATAAGAAATGGCAACAAGATACATGAGTACTACTGCTTGCTTAGCTGAACATACAAGCAGAAAAAGCACATTTAAAAATTAATATGATCACAGTGTGTGGACAGAGAGGAACACAGGAGCGCACCACATGGTCTCATAAAGACAAAAATAGATCTTCATTGCAAGTAAGGCACCGAAACAGACATTCCCTAAACCTCTCCTGGTCATCGTCATATAAACACGTACAAGCACAAACATCGACCCCATTACACGCACACACATATCCAGATGGAGGCTGACAGCATGCTTTAGGCAAATGGCTTCAAATGAGGAAGCCATGAGCTTCTCTGTGCCTTTGTGACGGCCCTCACATGCTGCCACAACCTCACACACCTCCAGGGTGAGGGGGGAATAGGAGAGGGAGCATATGTGAGGGGCACAGAGAGATAAGCAGGAGGATCAGGACGAGACAGGGTGGAGAAAAAAAGAAGATGGAGAGGAAAACAAAAAAGAAAGGGTGAAGGCATTTCACTTTAAAACTTCAGAGCTAAGCAGGAGCAGATTTGTCCTCATTACTCGGAGCGTTCCAGAACAAAATCAGGAGTGGAATCAGCATTTAAGGATTCACAAGTATTTAGGAATGTACTTCCTTTTGGTTTGGATTCCTTTTTGTATTGTGTAGTCTGGATGAATTGTTAAAAAATCTTTAATAAAATTATAACCACTGACAAGTGATGTGAGCAACATTGATTTTTATTTACACTGGCACCTGACAGTGGCTTAGATATAGTAGGCAGCAGGCACATGTTTTTGTCCCAGGACTTGATGTGTTTAAACTAAGACAATTGGGCAACAACAGAGATGGTAGCAATTTTGACAAGAGCCAGCATGTGATGGTTAGAAATTCTCAAAAACTGCATGTCTTGCTGGCTGCTCCTGGTGCGCAGTTACACAAGTATTTACCAACTTGAACTCAGGAAGGACAACAGGTGAGCTGGCATCAAGGTTTATTGATGCATCTCAGGGTTAAGAGTAAGGGAATGGAGACTAGCCCATGCTGTCTGATCCTAGAGAAGAGCTACAAATTGCTGAAAAGGTTAAGTCTGAGAGTCCATGAGACATCCGTTTAGGCTTTATGTATCTACAGACAAATATTAAAGATAAAATAATTAACTATGAGGTGTGTGTAAATAACTTAGCTTGTATCAGAAACGCTGAAACTAGCTAAGTGGGAAACCACTTGTGTGGAGGTACTGTAGCGTTGAAATAACTGAAACATATGTAGGGGAGACTTCATCCAGACACAATACCTACTACTAACTGTCTGATATTTTTACTCATCGTTATGATTATTGCTGGCTTTAATGATGTTCAGATACAGTTGTAGTTGTGTGTTTGAGTAAAGAGCGTGCATGGTGGCCTTTATGTTTAGTCCCAGCAGTTTGGCTGCAATTTTGAGGAAATGTGTTGCATTCTGATTGTGTTATTTGTGCTTTATTACATTTTTACTATTTTTACTGCTGACTGAATGGAGTTTTCTCTCCTCTTTCTTTGGTGATGTAATTGATTTGGGCTATTTATGTCTGGTTGTAATGCAGAGCCATGGTGATGGTGATGTCATGGAACATGATCCGTCACTGCCTGCACCGAAATATAAAGCAGTAGTGCTAATAGAACTTGCTGTTTCAATAACTTCGGAAAGTTGACTCTTGATGCTGGCAGTCAGATTGGAGTGGTGAAATGGAGTAGAGTGCAGTTGCGACAGTGGCTCAATTGGTAGAGCGGTTGTCCACTTATCTGAAGGTTGGTTGTGTGTGTGTGTGTGTGTGTGTGTGTGTGTGTGTGCGTGCGTGACCTGTGACCCTGAACAGGATAAGCAGTAGATAATGAATGAATGAATGAAGACACCCAATCTAGTTTGGATAAAGTGGCCTAAATATTTTATATTCAGGATACATCATCAGTTATATACCTGAGGATCAATGAGTGTTTCTGCCTTTTATTACAAGACGCCTCCCTTGAGACAGCCCTTCAGGGTGATCAGGTCCCGGAGCGTTTCCTGTAACCAATTGGGTTTAGTTTTTATCCTAATAAGCTATAATACTGTTATTATTATACTTTTTTACTAAACTGTTATTAGTATGTTATTACATTAATATTATCACCAAAAATTGGCTTTAACAGTTTTGCTTGATCTGCTTTAAGCTCAAGAAAGCAGTGGAAGGGAAGCTGTCGAATGTTAATAAGCAAAACGAACAAAATGTCAGCACCAGCAGGGTGAGTCATCTGGCTCCTTTCTGGTCACCTGATCAAACAGGGCTTGGACTTCAGATTCAGCCTGAGGTCAGTTGGTCTGGAACTATTTCCCTGTCAGATGGTAAAATTGGTATCCTCTTGGTTTGAGGCTATAGCAGAAAGGTAACCTGGTTTGTTTTGTTCTCAACTGACAATATTCCCCCTCCTAGAGTGCTTTAGTTAAGATGAAATGTCAGACAATTCGCTTTCCAATAATTCCCAAGGTGACGTCGTCAGTTAGCTCTTTATCAGATGAAGACCGTAAGATATTTAATCTCTTATCACAAAAGACAAAGAACACAAGCATATATTCACATCTGAAGAAAATAATGGCATTTCTGTGTATTTGCTGTTTGTCAATCAGTGACATGCAATCTTTTAGGCTACGATTCTTTAAAATAGCATAGATAAATGCCTGCTTCAAACGCCTTGACACCAGCGATGGCTTGTTTACTCTCTGAGAGCAGTTTTAATGTTATAACTCTGTTGTAGACTCAATCGAAGGCTTCTAGGAGGCCTAAAGATGTATCATAAACAGATTTTTACAAAAGGATAAATAAAATGTCTACTACTTTGTGAAACAGGAACCTTTCTTTTAAACTTTTATGATTGTAATTATACCACAATTTGCAATAAATTAAAACCACCTGCCTAATATTGAGTGGGGGGCTCATTTTGGCGCCAAAACAGCTCTGCGATGAACGGTGTTTTGACTACCAAACAGCAACTTTGTCAGCACCTCTGTAAGATGGTGGGATCAATAACCTTGTAAAAAATACACAAGACACACATATGGTCCTGATTCATTCAGTTATAATGTTATGGATGATGAGTGTAGTGTGTTTATACTCAAAATATAAATGAATGATATTAATGAGAAATGACTACAGATTCTAATGATTGCTTATTTTCATTAAGTAAAAAGCAACTACAAGACAATAAAAATCGATATTTACTTTTGGCAGCCTCTTCTCAAACTAAAAATCACAAGCAGCAAATAAATTTGATACAAAGCATTTAAATCCAGTGGAGTTGATATATAAAGTCACAAACTGGTAAAAAAATAGGACCTATAGATGGATGTATAGTTTATGTAACATTCAGTTGATCACATAATGTATTCAAACATGTTTATTCACTCTCTCACTCGGAGTTAGATGAGAAAGTGTGACACCATGGTCACATGTAAATATGAAGCAGGTTAGCTTAGCTTAGCTTAGCATAGCATACAGACTGAAAACGAGGGAAAACAACTTGGCTATGTCCAAAGGTACAACCACAGCTAAAGCTCAATCAGTAACAGCATATATCTAGTCTGTTTAATCCATTCAGAAACAGAAGTGTAACGATGACAATGTGCTGTTTCTTTGTCAGGACCAGTAACTGCTGGTTGCCTGGCAACTGGTCCAATCTTCTCATCTAGATCCTGGCGAAAAGCAAAGCATCGTATTCCCAACAAAAGAAGAATGATTGATCACCTTTACTTAATTTTCCTTCTCACCCTCTTTTACAGTTAACACTGTTTCTATCTGAAATCATCTTTCCTTAACTCTGTGGCACAGATTCGGCACATCCTGCTCTGCTCAGGTCTAATATCTCTGGGAAAATACTTGAACGCCGGATTACGCCACATTATCTTTGTGCTCTGTCCTTCCATGCAGAAAATTGAACAAACCTGCGCCCCTCCAGACGATGATGTAATCTCTTTCGGTTCTGATCTGAGCATCATAACCAAAGGCGGCAAGCAAGCAGTGTGTTATTTAAGAGAAGAAATACACACACATACACGGGTAAGGAGGGAAGGTGAGCCGGATCACTAACAACAAAGTGGGGGACAGACAGTCACAGTGAAGAGATTTTGAAATGCACTAAAGGGAGGCTCTTTGTGAAACCACATAAGAGGTAATATTAAAAAAATGTCTCATGGGCATTACTCACTATCTCTGAGCGAAACCTGTACTATGCATGCCCATTTTTCGGTTTCTAATTCCTCCCAGCTCAATGCCATGCAGAGACATTGCAGAGAAACAAATTAGAGAAGCAATCGAGAACATGGGCCTTTTAACTTAATAAAGGTAGCTAATGAGGTTGCAGATAATCAGTATGCTCTTTACAGCAAAACCATGGAACTGGCACCTCACACATTAGCAATCATTTTGCTAATTATAGCTTCACATTTACGGCAATCAGCCATTACATTAAAACCACCTGTCTAATATTGTTAAGGTCCCCTTTTTCCTTTCACAACAGTTCTGCAGTGCATTGTGTGTTCTGATACCATTATATCAGAACCAGTATGAACTTTTTCAGTAATTTGTGCTACAGTAACTCGTCTGTGGGATCGGACAACATGGGCCAGCCTTCGCTTCATGTTAGAATTATAAAGTGCTTTGAGATGGAGGCAAGAAAAACCTAAATTTTAACATACATTATATATTTTACACAGGGAGAGGATGGACCGTTTATCAGTCTGGATCTAAAAGACAGTATGCCACAGTAGCTTAGAGTTTGAATGAGCCCCAGTAGGGATGGGGACTCGGGTCGCATGATTGAAACATATATTATCAATTGAAATACCCATAACATTTTGTTATGTAAAAACAAGTCAGATTTGATTTGGTTTTTGAGTTTTTAACATCCTCCCCGTCCCAGGAAGAAAGAGTCGGAAAACTCGGGATGATTCCCTATTGGATCATTTTATAAAAATGTATTTGTCACATCCCGCTCCAGAGAGTTATAACTTTTTGAAATATAAGTATGAACTCAATCCCCTGATACATTTTGATTGTGAAATGTGATATTCACATGCAGAAGAGGCAGCACTCACACGCACCAACATAAAGTCTCTACGTGACAGCTTTCGCCTTCTTGCCCCCACTGTACATCTTCATCAAATTAACAGATGCTTTAAGCTTATGAATAAATTCTTAATGACAAAGGCCCACACAAATGATTACACCAATAAATAGGTCATCCTCCAATTGATTCTATTTAGGTACACTGGTGTGGGTGGATTCGGTTATGCACCCACACCTGGATCTCCACAGTCCAGGCTGCAGAGGTGTACTTGAGTGGGTATGCCGTAATAATTTCACTGCCCCATGATTAAGGAATTCTTAAGACTAAATTACGAATTATGACTGCCATCCTGCCGTATCCAGGGTCTTTAAATAAACGCTGTCATTTGAAGTTGCATTGTTAAATGCTCTGAGTTGAGACCAATCTGAGCATAGCGGTTTGCCTCAGGAGAGGATGATGTAATGTCTTTATAAAACATCACTCGTGAGGGACACCCCACTCTTCCACAAATTACGTCATAAACAGACTGTGACCCAGCAATATTACTGTGAACAAGTCCAAGAACGTAGGCCTCAGGAACTAAAAATAATGTAGTTTTGAATAGAAAAACAATTATGGAGATATTTGCTGCAGCTCAAAATCTTAATAATTCCTTCAATAAAAACAAATTTGGTCATTTTAAGGCAAAAAATTATCTCTAAAATATAAATATTTCATGCTTTTTGCTAATACAGGTGTTGGAAATACAAAAATTTCCTCTTATTTTCCAATGCGGAAAGTCCAGATCTGAAAAAATGCAGAGAAAATACTTACAGTACTAACAGTAGTAACAGCCGAAGCTAAAATGTAGTCTTTTTAAAAAAATACAAACTCTTAATTTCAACATATCAACACATGAAGGTGCAGAAGAAGAAGGAATTGAGCAAGGGAAACATTGGATGTTGTTTTGAGATCTTACTTGGTATCATCAAACTCTCCATCAGCCAACAAGAGAAAAATAGAATTATACCAGATCAGCTGAAACCCTGATAATAACTCTGCAATGATAGACATGATAAAAACCATATAGATAAAAAACATAATAAATTCACTTTTCACTCAAAAAATATGAACATCCATATTCGGGTAGTTTTACAGACAAGATGGCCATGATCAGCAGCCTGTTCCTTCACTATTGTGTCCAAACTGAAGGATGCCATTTGACTACCATGTCACAGTGAACAGGCATCCTACATGGGCCTTTAGTCCTGCACAGATTCCTGCAATATCCCAACAGATTCACTCAAGAATCAACAGTTTGATTGGATAAAATCAAATAATTTAAGGCTGCATCTTTATTTGCATATATTTATGCACGCTCATTTATAAGCAGTGCTTAGTCACGAGACTATACCACATAGATCATCTTTAATCAAGGCAGAATATGGTGTTCGCGCCCTGCACAAGATCTATTTACATGTCTTTTTAGTGGAGTGGAAGCAGACTAGAATATATTTGCGCAAAGTGCATCACCGCTCCGCTCTCAGCAGCTGCATTCGTGCAAAAAACACTATTTGTTGCAGCGCCTTTGATATTATCGTTTTCCTCGCAGATCAGACGAGCAATGTCTGTGGGAGGGTTTCTGATAATCGAAGCGGTTGCGGCGGGAGGATCGTGAAGCCGCTGCTCCACACCTGGACCTGAACGATGCAGCCGCGCGCAGAGCGCATCCACCCTCCACCGTCTCCTTATCGGGCGCTCATTAGGCAGAGATAGGCTCATAATGGTGCAGCAATGCAAAAACAAATTGCCATTAATGTCTGCACCATAAATTCAGGGCGTTCTACAACCCATCGGCGCGCGCACCCTCCTTTTTCTTACTCAATCAATTGCGCAAGACAGAGCAGGAAAAAATGCGCTTGTTAACCTGGATCATCTGCAGCGGAGAAATCATTATTTATTTATTTGATTGTGAACAAGTGGGCGAGAGGACAAAGGAAATAAAGAAACAGCGTAATTGTGTCATGCATACGCGGGAAGTGATTGCAAGTAGGTTAAAGCGCTCAGGCTGGCGCAGGAGAGAATTTCTTCAAAGATAAAACCCCGACAAACGCACAAATATCAGCGGCTTATGAAGCGTACCTTTGGTCTCCTGTCCCTCATCCTGAGTCTCCTCTGCGTTGGACTCCATGGCCGGCTTTGTTCCATCCATTATTTTAACAGAATAGAGTCTCTGTGCAGCACCAGTACCTGACAGTCTGTGGACAGTGGAGACTATCCAAGTGACTTGATGCTCTCTCTCTCGCTCTCTCTCTCTCTCTCTCTCCCTCTCTCGTACACACCCTCCCTCCCTCTCTGTCCTCCCCTCTCTCCTTCCCTGCTAAGGCTCAGCACTGTCCCTCCATGTATATTATCAATTCTGTTTCAATATGCAAAGACGCCTGAATTATTTGCGCACCAAATAGTACAATAACGCCATTTGTCATTTCACTGTGATGAAAATGCCGCACGTTTGTACATCATACTTCTTACATCTCCCCGGATAGCACGTAATTGTATTTATTATTTCCTCAGGCACTTTTCCCCCCCATTTTGTTGTTCCTCTGTCCATGTACTGCATGTGATCTTTTTTATCACTCGCCTTTTTAGTGGAGCAGATGAAAATATAAGAACAAAATGAGCAGGAGATGTAGCCCTAAATATGCAAACTCATGAGTAACCATGCATGCATGATTGAACACACACACACACACACCAACAACCCCCTCTCCATCTGGTGAGTTAAGAATCAGGGATGGAAGGACGGAATAGAGGAGAGATAAGTAAGACAGAAGTCCGGGAAAGAATCGACTGGGTGATTTTAGCTATATCAAAATGTCCTGCAAAAGTTTAAATGTGAGATCGTTAATGAAAAAAACAAACATTACCAAGCTATAGCTCATTTAACACTTTAGGATATTTTTAGCATTTAATCAGCGCTCAGCAGATAATTGTTGTAGTACATAATGATGTTTAAGTCATTGAGCATGTTGCAGCAAGATTCAAAGCTCTTTTCAAATACAGTTAGCATATTGTTCCCATTGGAATAAAGAAAGCAAACACAGAGAGGTGGATGCTCAATCTCCATAATCCTTGTGTGTGCTATTTTTATTTATCAAATAAAACTCTAATCGCTGCTTCAATATGCTTTCATTGGTTTACTGGTGAAAAATAAATGATTTGACCAATTTGAAATGGTAACATCGATATGTTTGGCTTTGATAAAGAGGTGACTCTTTGTTTTGCCTGTAAATATGCTGATTGGCTGGGTTCAATATTTAAAAATCAAGCAAGTTGAGTCGGTTCTGCGGCCACCCTGACAAATGGCTGAAATACCTGTTGGTGTGGTGTGTTTACTCTGAGCATGAGTGGGTAGGAAAGGGGGTTTAATTTCCATCATTCACCCCAATTCTAATATAAACACACCCTGAAACAATGGCACGCCATCTGTCCAGAATCCTCTTAAATAAGATTTAAATTCTGGCCCACGTGTGGCCCCATTTCAGACAGAGCTCAGCCCAAACAACAGTCCAGGAACGACCCCCACCCCTTTTCCTTACAGACACAAAGCAGACAGAGGTGAACCCACCAGCCACTGATGTTTTCCTCTTACAAAACTTCAGACAGTGGAACAGCTAACATGACATATATGACATTTAGTGGATCCATTTACCCCCGGGGCTGAAATCAACACCCACTCCACGCCATATGCTGAGGAATCAAAGAGGGTCATCCATCACATTGACTTTTTGACATTTGAATAGCTCTGATATTGAGCCTTAAGGAAACATGATCCACTGCATTAATTAATTAATGTCCAGGTTTATATCCGACTCAATAAAAAATTACTGTAAACCTCGTGAGTGCTGTTAGGAGTGACAAGGGAAACGGACTCACAGACAGATTAAATAAGCTGCTATCATAAAGAAATTTAACAGTATATCACTAACATTAAGACTGCAACTACATTACATTTTTATTTCTCTTCTTCTTCTTTTTTTTTTATTAGAACTGTCTGGCCTGTGAAATGTAAAGAGAAGATGAGACATCAAAAGCTTATGAATTCCAACATCACTCTATTAATTTGTTTGTGGTTTTTCAACAGCACTTTAGTTATAGTTGTGAATTTATTATCACAAGATTAAGAAAACCATCAAATCCTGATAAATAAGTTAAAGGATGAGATGTTTTTACTAGATAACAGCTTGTCTTAATCAGTTATCAACAATTTTCAGGTAATGGACTAACCATTTGTTTAATCTTAAATCAGCATTTTTACATACTTACTCAAGTATATTTGTGTCATACTGTTGAACACAATCAAATGAAGACAAAATCGGACCAACGGTTGGGAAGTTATGTCTTAAAAACAGTGTTTTTCTCTAAAAGAAATTGCCTGAAGGAGATAAAAATGTGCACTATTAGGGTACAATACAATATATAAAGAGATAAATATCCTCGAGTCGATACCTATTCACCAAATTTGGACTTAATTGGAAAAACACTTGAGAAATTATGGCCCCAAAACATTTGGAGGTAAAGCTCCCCCTAGTATCAGAAATATAGAACAGACATTTCCAAAAATAATTCAAGTTCTTCCACTAACTAAGGTCTAAAAGTATAAAATTTGGAAATGATTTATGAAATAGGTTGTGAGTTTTCACGCAGTGATGATGATTCCATAATATCCCCGACTTAATGTAATAATAATATGATGAGATATGACAACATTTTTATGATTTTTAAGAAGGCAGAAATGTAACTATCCAATTTTTGCCATTTAACTATATAAAAATTGGACCTTTTCAAATTATTTGTATTGATCCATTATTTTATATTCATAATGGATCAATATATTTATTTTAGATTTTATACCACCCATCACTGATCCTCCATAACATTTCAACAAGACTACAATGGCGCCTGTCAGTGAGTGGGGTATATTAGGCAGCAAGTGAACATTTTGTGCTTGAAGAAGATTTGTTTGAAGCAGGAAAATTAGGCAAGCGTTTCTGCAACTTTGACAAGGACCAAACTGGGATGACTAGATGACTCGAGTGATCAGTATCTAATTAAGTGAAAAAGAAGGATAATCGGCGAACTGCTGACAGGGTCATACACACCCAGGGCTCATTGACGGGTGAAAGGATCTAACGATAGCCTGTGTTGTCTGAGTTCACAAAAGAGCCACTGTAGCCAAAATCACTGAAATGTTCAAGTGGATTGTGGTGGAAAGATGTCAGAACATACGGTGTAATGGGTCTGCAGAACTGCAGACTGGTCAGTGTGTTCCATGCTGACCCCTGTACACTGTGGAAGGCATCTACAGACACATCAGTATCAGAACAAGACCACGGGGCAATGGAGGTAGTTGGACTGATCTGATGAATCATGTTTTATTTTACATCGTGTTGACATACGGGTGCGTTTGTATCACTTACATGGTGAAAGGATGCCACCAGGATGTGCTACGTCAGGGTGAGGCAATATTCCTTCAGTAGTAATAATGTGTGATACACATACATACAAAAACATACACTGCACTTAACTGTCAGTTAGTTGGCAAGAAGGGTGAGTTTCAAGTCCCATTCATCCTCCAGAACCCTCATAATCCCTTGCTGGGTCACAGAGATTAAAGACATGTGAAGAAGATGAGATGAAGTGCTCGCCGGCACTCTTCACTATCACTCTCTCACATATACAAACAAACATATGCACACAAACTCACGTAATCTTGAATGGTTGGGCCCGGTCCCCAGACCTCCTACCACAAAACGCCATACAATTAATCTTTAAGTCAGAATCCGAGATGTCTTCACACTGTAGTCCGAGAATTCACATCCATCACAGCTAATCTGGAATTTTAGTGTGTGAAAATATATCTAGGTATGTCTAGGAAAAGTTTTGCACACCTAAGGTTTTAGATGAAGTTTAAGAAGGAGAGATACCTGCATTGTACCAACATACTATGCCTTCATATAAAAACGCCCAAATCTACCTCTCTGTTCCATTGATATGTACTACAACTCCTCCGTAGATGTTTTGAATCAAAAGAGAACAACGACCATCTTAGCAGCTCACACACTGCCAAGGCAATTCTTACAGCGCACCAGAACGCCAAAGTCCATCCATCCATTTTCTTCTGCTTAACTGGGGTAGGATGGTTGTGCCGTTTCAAATTCTACTACAAAAGTGCAATAGATGTACAAGTAATTTGGTGGATTTTTTTATCTGCGTCTGATAGGGTTTATTATTTTTTATTGCAAAACTCACAGGTGAGCATCCATTGTGGTATAAATGTATGAGTAATACATTCCTTAGATTAGCATGTTAGCATTATGCCCAGTCATGCTGAATGTTAAAGATGTACGTGGATATGGATGGAGCCTTTCGTTCGTACTCTGCGTTCATTTCCTATGTACTAGTGTACATTTTGGGCTATTTTATGGATAAGAAACAGATGAATGGAGCAGTAAAAATCCTTGGGGACGGTGTAGCCTAAATACAATGAAGACACAACAAATATCTACAGAAGAGACAAAGACTAAATTTGCAATCCACAAATTCTTAAAATGTTAAGTATTTGGTGACATCACAAGTAACCAACAAAATATTTCTCATATTTAGCATATTTTTACTTAGCAATTTAATTTTCACATCCTCTTCTACCATGAGGGTCTGTCTATAACTCTATGTATGCACTAATGGTGGTGAAGGTAGTAACAGAGATGAATCAGTTGTGGGAAAATAAAAACGGAAAGACAGGACGGTGGTTTCCACAGAAACAGTCAGCAGCTAACCCAAAAAAGAGGGTACATGATTTTGCTTGATTTTTGCCATTGTAGGAACCATTTGTTGTCCAGGGAATATTTTGTTTTAATGTAATTCTCCTCCAAACCATAGAGGATGTATTGCAATGGCCGAGCATGGCCACACTACATAAGTTCATGGCAATAAACATCAGGTGTGGTTGATTATGGAAACAAACAGTTTTTGACTGCAGCTCAGTGAACATGCAATTTCATTTATTTGTTGTTTTGTGTAATTTATGTTAAATAAATATGTATGCAATATAAGAAGAAACCCAAAGAACTGTTGGTTTGCTCGGGCACACATCAGGACAAATACCATGATTAACAACCCGTAGCAACGGAAGTACAGGATTTAGTCTCTACAGCCATGTTAATCCATATCTCTATGATGCGCTCCTCTGAAGCTAAATAATTACTGCCTCTCACAAACTGACGCTGCTGATGCTGTGTTAAACGTAACCCAAGGTTGCTATTTAAAATCACACATCAGACCGGCGTTGTTCCACCATTGTTTTCTGAAGGGCAAATAAACAAAGGTGTGGCAGCACGATGATTTGAAGATGACTCGATCGCTCTGGTTTCAAGTTGTTGTCGAAAAGTTGGTGCAAAATTACACTAAAATCCCCAATGTAAACCACAAGGAGGCTGCTAGAAGAAAACAATGCTTTAAAGATGCATCTTTGAGGTAGATGATTCCATCTCTAAACCTCATGTGCTTTGTTTTTGATGTATGTACAGTCTGATTTGTAAAAGAGACAACTATTTATGCAGCTCTTCACATCACTGTGTGTGTTATCGTTATTGTGTTCGGGGCTGGGAGACTGTACTCATGAATAATCCCCTTTGGACAAATTCAAAATGAGAAACAATAAAGTGAGATTTAGAGTAGATAGAGGAAAGCGACAAAAGATAAATTCAATGCACTTTGAGCTTGAAGCACTTTCAATTGTTTGAGCCTTTTTTTAAATGATGATCATGTTTTATATGGTGTAACATTTTATGACCATAGCTGACCCATGCATCCACGGACTTTGCTGAATCATTTATCACCTTAAGCAATTCTGACCAATTATTGGTCTTCAGAGGTAGCTCAGTGAGCAAAATCCTTATCTGCCCCCACAACTCTTGGCATTCAGGGAAAGCCGTGAATGCCTGTCAAATGCCTGTCTTCCCTCATTACAGTGAGCCAGATAAGAGAGAACACAAATGGGGTCTTGCCAAAGTAACGAGGACACCGCAACTCCTTCATATCATAGGATGTGGAGTAAACAGGAGATGAGAGGAGAAGAAAAGGAAGACACAGCAGTCTCTGGGCACATCGGAAGACAGACAGAAGCAGCTTCAAATTGATTTCAAACTTTGGTTTAAAGGATTTCCACAACATGCTGATGCTCACATCGACGACATCAGAGCAATACTGTTTCTGCTGTTGCCATGGAGAATTGTAACACTGATTCAGATCTTTCGACGATGCCTACAGTTCCTTGAAGACTTCTCTTAACGTCTTGTAACAGCCTGAATCCCCCAAGAACTATAAACCGAATTGACAAAACAACCATGAAGACCGAAATAAATCTTATCAGCAAAGAATCAGTACAAAGTTTCTCCTCCTACGACCAGCTTAGCTGAAGGTTAGAGTTGTTGACATGCAATGGATGTATATAGAGCTTTCTGAGTTGCTTCCTGAAAGCATGAGAGAGAGAGAAGGAGAGAGAGAGAGAGTACTCTTTTGACAGTGAAAGAGGGGAATAAATAAGAAAGTTGTCCTCTGGGAATAGGAGCAGTCAGCGAGAAGATACATCTCAGCTTCATTTTAAAACTTCGCCCTAATGGTGCCGTAGGACTAACGTTGTTCTTAAAGGAAGGACGGCTGGTGAACCAGCGACGGGGTCATCGGCTCCCAAGGCTCGTTGATGCACGGGGGAAGTGAAGGCGACTATTGTAGCATGAATTGCTGAAAAAGTTGCTGGTTCTGATGTCATAACTACAGGGGCAAACACCCTGCAAACTAAGAAAACCCATGCAAGTAGGCAAAATGCAAGCACATTAAGAAATCATCTTCATCAATTTGTGCATTATATCGGCACTAGTCTTTAAAAGAGAGCGTCCAGGACTCCATCAAATTTAAGTGTCTTCTGGAAACAATTCCGTTGTTGTCGTGGCTTTTGCAGCCTTTATCAAAATACTGCAAAATACTGTGTTGTCAAATTGATGAAGATGTTTTCTTAATTTGCTTGTGTTTTTCTATTTGTATGTGTTTTAAATTGCTGGTGTTTTCTCTATTTCCATGTGTTTTCTTAAGTTGCAGTGCATTTGCCCCTGTGGGCCACTGTACAGAATAAATAGTTTACTGTAGAGCTGTTTTGGCAGCAAGAAGTGGACCTACACCGGGATTGTTAAACTCAATCACAGAGGGGGGCAAAATTAAAAGTGGAGACCACATTGAGGGCCCAACAGCACTCAAATAGGCCATGGTTAATCCGAGGTATTCTGACAATTTATTCTTATTTTATTTACTAATTTTCTAAAATTCTGAAGAAACAAAGAGAATAGAAAAAACTCAAATTACAAATAAAATTCAAAATAGATCGGCATAATCAATTTTTATGTCTCCCTCTCTATCAACAGTGTTTCACAGAGTCATTTCTAATGAATAGTTTTTATTCAATAAAGTGTTATACATCAATAACAGCCAGATACCTTTATTTTTCTCAAGTTACAAATTACATCCAAAATCAATCAGATTTTAATTAACAATATCAACAAGTAGGATCTCTAAATTTCCCTTAGTAAATGGCTGGGCTGATTAAGCCGTTTCTTTCTTCTGCCATGATAAAAGAGTAAAAGTAGACTGTTGTTCCTCGTGTCTGTTACTCCAGTCAGGAGCAGCGGCTCCTCAGAAAACAGTAAAGTGTATGAATAGCCACCAGGTAGATTTCACATTAAATGTAAGCAACTTCATGTGTTTCCTTGTTTTTAATGTAACAGCACTGACACATTTTGAACAGCTTGAGGATGTGAACACACCTAGTCAGTTAATTAAAAGGTTATTTACTAATACAAGCGTGCAACTTATCTATTATTTAGCGTTTTTTCATTTTTTTTTTCTCGTCTATATCCCCTCCTGGGATCAGTAACATCTCTTCTAAGGATCAGACTAAAGTTTATTAGAGTGACTGGACAGATGCTGACATCTGACAAAAGAGGAGCAGGGAGAAGTGCTGACACTCTTGATTGACGAGGGGGTTATCACAGTGCATTCTGGGATTTGTAGTACATGTGGTGTTTGTGCTGTATTCCAGCAGATCAGAGCAATGCCTCTCATTGTTACTAGCATTACCGTAGGTCCAAAGTCTAAGATTTCTCAAATGGTATCTCAAAGGTAAGAAAAAACAGACATCCAGCCAATGAGAGACGAAGGTCTAAGGTGTTGAAGGTCACTGATGCTGTTTGTTGTCTCAGTCGTCTTTGTTTCCCGTGTGATGTTGTGCTTCACACCACAGGCATCACATTGACCTTTTAACTGTCTTCCTGACACGCTGCTTAAGATCATTATGCATTTTGCACGTCAAACACTAACAAAGACAATCAGGCTTTAAGCTCTGATTCCAGAGGTTGACCTCATCATGACCTACAGTGTTTGTTGTCACTAGCCATAGGGAAATCACTGCTGTCCTCTGAGGGCAATTTGTGTCTGTCTTTATCTATTGAAGGTTTGAGGTTCTAAAGAATGGCTCTTCTTCAAAGTCCTGGTCCCTAAAGATCCTGAACTGCTATTGCAACTGCCAAAGAGTTTATGTTTTCGCCGTTGTTTCGTCTGTTTGTGTGAATGGATTTTCATGAAATATTTTAGGATGATTGTGCACATAAAAAGGAAGAACCAAGGAATTTGTGGAGTTGATTAGGAAAAAAAGGTAAAGTCAGTAGTTTGGTTTAACTTTGTTCAATTGCAAGATAGTGTTTTTTTTGTTTTTTTTTACCATACCATACTCATCTATTATGCATGAACTTCTTGACATATTTTGAAGAAGCTTGGCAAAAGAATTGGAATGTAGCAAGAAAAGGTTAATACGCATAAACGGCCAGAGTCAGGAATTCTGTTTTCACTTTCTTTCATCACACACTATTTCACTTTCCTTAACAATGTGAGAAAGGATCCACCTTGAGGACTTCCAAGCATAATTATGACATATTACCATGATGTATGTGATGTCTTAGTCATATGACTGTCATGTCTTTGTGGCTTTGATGTCATCTAGCATGTGATAACGGGGAAACTAAGCATTCGCCATTGTAGTGTTTAATTTAAGAATCGGCAAGTAGAGAGTGTTTCTATGTCTGCCATGCTTACAGCTCATATGTGTGTTATTTTTATTCTCCCGTATTTTCCCGTTTTACTCATTATTGACATAGATAACCAAAATCAGGATTCTTGTCTCTTGGCAACTACTGTGATTTTTATTGGCTGAAATAATTTGGTTTTGCCAGGTTCTGGATCTTGGAGTCTTTCCTCTACACCAAGTTGACAGACTCCTGAAAAGAAATAGAGTTTGAATTGACAATTCCATTTTGCTATCGGGCAAGATCTTTGATAGCAAACTCCTGTAATCTAAATCTTAATCTGTATGAGTTTGGGAAAATGCGATCTCCAACTGACTTTTTTTTCTTCCTGTTGAGCTCCCCTTTATTATGTTATCTAAATCCAATGTGCAATGAAAACATCCCAAAATCATTTAAAGAGCAGGACATAGTCTAGGCCAGACATGATAATGTTAGCTAATATTTATGTCAATTGATGCTGTGCCGTAAGTAGAAAACTAAAAAAAGGGTCTATTCCTGCTCATGTGGGAGCTAATAAACCAATTACTGTTGAACAATAATTTTGCTCTCGCAGTTGTGGTGTAGTTGAAGGCTTAAAGAATCGATACCACTTTCTGTTCTCTTTGTATTGAGTAGTTTTCCTGTGAACTTCCTGCACAACATTTCAACATTTAGGAAAAACTGAAAGATGACAGGCCTGCTGTGCTTGGTTTGCCCCTCGATAGGAAAGTGTTGAGCCAACTGTCAGAGGTTTGACTCAAAACTTTGGGGAGTTTGTTTTCACAACAACAAATGATGACCTTTGGTAAAGTGGCAGCACACTTAATACCTGGGGATTGCACAATTGTAAGAATTACAGTATTAAACTGTCAAATGGCAACACTGAAGGGTCATAAAATTCAAAATCTATGACTAAAGCAGATACAGTAAATAACCCTAAATAAAAAACAGTCTATAACTTTAATTTGTATTTTCATAATAAGTGGAGAAGACACACTTTAGAAAATGTACATTGTCATCAAATTTTGGTCAAATTAAATGAAAAATTACGTTATTAGTAGGCAAATAATGACTCTAAAAGTGATAGTATTTAGTCTAAATTACAGATTTTAATTTAAAATGAAATAGTGTAAAGGTGATGTAAAAATTGAAAGGTGGCCCAGACACTGAGCCCAGATCCAACTTAAATTCCCCATCAGGTTGACACAAAATTTACACAAAATTACTAAACAATCAGAGGAGAGCTTTTCAAAATAGCTTGCAGCCAAAAATAAGAGATTTACCTTCATATATCAGGTTATGTCCACAAAGGTATTTTCAGACTTGAGATTTAAGAGCAAAAAAATACTGTCTTAATTTGGCAAAGTGTCTGTTTCCCTAATTTGAGTCAATAAATTAGTCATACTTGGTCCATCATGCAACAAGTTAGACTTTACCTAGATTTATCATAGCACACCCTGTATTTTTGATTAATGTTGTTTTTTTTTATAATCAACGCTGCAAACAGGCCACCACCTCAGCAAACAATAACACAAAGACTCAATTAGACGCACACACAAACACACACAGCTGAGTGTCTCAACAACAGCTTTATCAGCCTCCCGCTGTTGCTTGAATCTAATCCTTGCTATTTTAATGGGCTTCTGGCCTCCCGTAAAAGGGAAACCTTTAGTTGGCAGGGAGCGAGATTGAAGCACCTTCACTTGGCGTCTCTTTCACCTGAGAAGTTCCTCTCAATTCTTTGTACAGAAAACATCTTTGTAAAAGTGTTTTTTCGTGCTTTCAAAGCGTATTCTTTTCTTTGCTGTACGTCGAGATCTGGTCTCTTAATCTGTGGCGGTGATGATGACCCAGTTTTACACCCCACCTCCCATCTCCCACCCCGCCCTCAGCCATCGGTCGCCAGGGAGACGCTTCTTTGTCATCCCTGAACGGAACCGTCGGATGCTGACAAAGGTTATTCCATCACAGAAACAAACTCAATTTAAAGAAAGGAGCAATCTATGAATTCAAGTCAGTTTTATTGTAATTTTGAAGTTTTAAAGAACTATTCCAAACAAATGTAGATTACAACACCTATTAGAAGGGCAAATTTCTTGTTTGAGAAGCTTCCTGGTAACTTTGAGGACAACTTCAGGCAGACTAATCCCATCATGCATCAAAATCATCTACACTGCCACAAATACCTGCACCTGTGTGTACACGGAAATTGTGTGTGATTTCAAATCTGTGCTCAATGTAATGAACATTAAGCACATTCCGTTTTTCCTCTATTCTTTTGCACAAACACACCCACAAAATCACCTGACTGAACGCCCACCCTCTAAAGGACCATGTGCAGAAATAAAATCATTATTTTCAGCATAGCTCTCCTTATTTTTAAGATCTGATTCTTCTCAGTATGTCTGGCTTAACCTCCACACACCTCCACACACCCACACACACTCGCCTACACAACCATCCCCCCACAGCCCCCTCCATCCGGCAATTTATCTGACTAGCCGTTAATCCCACTGGCCCAGATTTGGTCTACAGTCGGCTCCTCATGATGTTATGTTGTCATGGTCATCCAAACAACTGCACACACACTCCAACCCAATCCCAAACACAATTCCACCCAACTCCAGTTCACCTTTGCCCGCCCCATGTGATCTCTTAAAGCGTCATGTGACTCAGTGGCTGCTGCACCTGTGACCTACTGTACTGGGCTGCAGCAGACGCCAGCAGAAATATTTCCATCTACAGTGTTCATGCACAGCGTGAGTCACAGTGCATAGGAAACACTAAGCAGGGTGGGCTCATCATCTTGATCATCACTCCAGCGGCAGGGGGAGGTTTGATAGAATGGCCACCCATCACCTGCTGTCTGTGGGTCATATGCTTTTGCCAGGGTGGACTCATGTGATAAGATATGCGACTATTCAAATTTGAAATGACGCATGTGTTGCTTTTTGCATTGCTATGGCAACAGGTCCTCTTGATGACGACTTACTCTGACATACCAGAATAGCCATTGGGGCCGCAGTTAAAATGCTCACATGCTTGAAGATAGAGAGAGGAGCCATAGAGACAAAATATGGGAGAAAATATGAGGGTTAGGTTTGCGGATTCGTTGAGGTATGAATGAAAAATAAACTGTTGACTATCGACCTGAGCTCTCTGATATCTGTGTTATAGTTTGGTTCTGGGTCCATAACAAGACTCAAAGACTGATTAATTCCGGACTGACACTACGTAGATTTACTTTATGTAAAATGTTAAACAGTGAGAATAGTTGAAAGCATTCTTTATCCGTAAATGACAAGTCTAGAATAACAGTGAATCGGCCAATTACTGAATTGCCATTGAGGAAACTTTTTTTTTTTGGTTGTCTTCCTGGCTCTACGTTTCATGTCAGTCTATCTTTAATTTCCTCATCATCTTACCCTCTCATCCTCACCTGAAGTCCAAAGCTGCTCCCATTCCAATTACCCATCACACCTCAGTAAATATATATTGCCTGTCACTTCCCACCCAGACTGTCTTTTTACTTGAAGACCTTGTCATGCCAGCCTTTAAATTTTCAGGGTTTAAAGTTCGAGATTTTGCAACAATGAACAGATTTTTGGTTGAGTGGGGTCCAAAATGGTCGAAGCTGTTGCAGCGTCAGCTGTGTGTAATAAACAACTCTATACAACTCTCTGTCTTAGTATTTATATTCTATTCTATTTAGTATTTTTCACATTCATCATACGGTTTTAATGCTATTAGATGCCATATTTTTTTTATTCCTTTTGTTTTCTTTTTTGGATTTGATATTGCACCAACCAGTTTTTGGCCCACTTATAGAAAAAAAACTTTTTCTTTATTTTGTCTCTATTATTAATTTTAATAAATGTTTTACTGTTCATTCTCTGAAAGCTTTTAAGATTCATTATTTGAAAAACTCCAAAGCTAAGTTTGATTATCAAGTGGCAGTTTCAATAAAATTACCATTTCAAAAGTAATAAAGTGGCATTTAAATGATACACATCGAAAAGTTTGTTTCTGTTAATCAACATGAAGCAAGTCCAAAGGATTTAGGTTTAAAACATATAATTAATCTGTGCTATGATTATGAGGGAGGCCTTGGAAAATGTTCTCCCCTGTAAGGGTTCCCGAAAATGTTTGAGAAGCGCTGTTCTAATTAATGCTGATAGGAGACACACTGATTACTGAGTACTACGTAAATGTGGCGTTTTTATTCTGTCTCTGTAATAAGGCATAAAATGTAGGGGAAAAAATATGGGTTGTTGTTTTCATATGACCCAGACACTCAAGCAACTAAACACAGTGTTACATTTTTGTATTTTGTTTTATATTAAATTATTTCCTTAAGTATTTTTAAAATGTACCATCCATGCAGTTTTCTAAAGGGTTAATAAAGGACTTTGCTAAATGTAATTATCAATAGCTCTGTTCTAAAAACATTAGCTCCTAGCAAACTTGGAAAATCAGCAATTAATATACAATATGGTTTGTCTTCAGCCATTGCCAGACTATTATTACTGCATTATTACTACAGTATAAGATTCCCTTTTCATCCAGGTGATTGAAAATTTGTTCAAGAAGAGTATGGCTATCTTGTAAAGTCTGCCACGATGTCTGTCTGCTTGCAACACCTACTCTGCAGATCCGCGCATGCAGCAAATACACAGGAGAGGATGCAAAAGGATATGAGTTTCTATATTCAGCTGAGCAGAGACAAACAGCAACAAAAAGAACAAATTTACCAAGGAAGACAGATGGGGGTGGAGGGTGATCGGCAGGGAATGAAGAGGGGATGGGGGAATGGAAAGAATAATGATGGTGACAAGGGGCTAGGAGATGATGAGAGGGACAGATGAAAGTGGGGAGGATGTTGCTGATGATGATGAGACTAAAGTGGCGGTTTGGGGAAAGTATGAGCACAACGAGACGATCTGAAAGAAGGGAAGTTAACGATGGCAGCTCTGGTTCCCTATCGCAATAAATCATGTCACTTGGCTACATCCTGTCTGTTCACGGCTTCTCACCGGCTTGAAGGCGATAAACAGCAATACTGCCTTATTGGAAACAGATGCTATGAATGGGAGAGAGACAAAGAAATAGAAAGAGATGGGAGGAGGGCAGCAGTAAACTTAGTGGATGGTAAAAGAGGCGTTGAAACTACATGTTTGCAGGTCCGAGGTAGAGACAATTCCATAAATAACTGATTGTTTCGTACCTTTCGTTGATCACAATTTTACAGTTTCCAAAGGAGTTTATATGCAAGTGTGGTTTTTCCTCAGCTTGTTTTGTTCTGTATGACTTTATATGCCCCAAACTGGTGTGTGACCCTAAATCTATCTGTGCATCAATTCACTACATATACATCATTTCTGAGTATAACACTGGTTTATTGCCTTTTCCTGCACTGGTCTCAATGTTTAGGCTTGAACAGTATTTTTTAGAAGAGACCCAAAGCATGTGTTGGACTACCAGGTATTACTCACTGCCACCAGGATTCAAATGGAGTTTAACTGAGGGTCGCTTCATACATCAAATATGCTGTATCAACAAGCTTGTTTATAAAACTGCCTGATCTTTTGAGTTTAACTCAATTTTTAAATAAAATTTAGAGGCAACTTTGCAGATACCTACAGGGAGATTATTCGTCTGAGTGTTTTCTCTGTCTTTTATGACACAGATGTTTGAATGACCGTTTTGGTTGAATAAACATGGATCTTGGACTCTCTTGGAAAAATATGTGTCAATCACAATGAGATTATCTATTATCCCATCTATAATCCCATGAAAAATGTGCTCAAACCTGCAGTACATGGAACATGCACAGCCCACACATACATTACACCACAGACGATGTCTTCCAGTTCCAACCTGGTCTAATCCACGGTGAGGGAACGGATCACTCCCACTTAATCCAATCAACATCAACCCTCACATGAGGGGCTGACGTGGAGAGGATGAGGCGAGTGTTTAAGCTGAACTCAGTGAGACAAGCTAACATTTCACCCTGTAACAGCAGACAGCAGACGTTTGCTTGAAAACATAACAAACAACTGGACTTTCAGTTCTTCACTGGGATTGAAAAACATCTCTTTAAGATAAATCTCAAATATCTATATCATAATGAAGCATTTAAGTCAAATTAAACATTCCCTGTCAGTGTTCAGAATTATATCTGATGTTTTTTGATTGATATCTCAGATTGATTAATATGTATGTTTTATTTTACTAGAGGAGGAGCTAATTTTTACTATTTCATCCACTGTTGTGTAGTTTAATTGACAGTGATTCATCATATTCTATTAGAATATCCTATATTGCTAGTCCTGTGAAAATGCTTATCTTCAAAAAGTCAGCTTTCATGAAAAAGGAGCCATGATTTCAGCTTAGTGACATTTCATTTTCCATTTAATCCAAAACGTAATTCTGTTCTACATTTTATCTGAAGGAATTCAAATACAATGGGGAGTTTATGCATAAAAATTGCACTTGAAGATTTTCACATAAATGTAGTGGAGTAAAATATTCACCATCATCAGGGATGTGATTTTTTACTTCCAGCTTCTTCTGCAGGATTACACATTAACTACTTGATAACTACTTAAACTTAACATTTGTAAAACAACAAACAAACAAGATCGTTTTTCTGTCCACGAGAGACTATTGGGCTGATAATATCTAACAATTGTGTTTTGTTTACACTGACAAGGTGTAAAGGTAAAGGTGACATTTTCAGAGGTTTGCACCCTGGATATCGTTTGAAAAGTTTGCATTTTCTCATTTTGTTTGCGGAAAGATGACCTACAAATATGCAATAACCAGAACCACAGACTTCTAATGAAGCACATTACTTCATGAGATTCCAACTCTCTGTAAAGCGTTAGCCTGAGTTTGAAATCTTTATAGCTTGTAAAAGACCTTAATCTTTAAAAGCTGTTAACACTGCCCTGATCAGGAACGCACGCGCTAACGCAGGGGGAAGTCAAATAATCACAAATGGGTTTTACTTTCCAGAGACACGAACTAACGGTTTTTCTCTGCTGCTCAGTATTAAAAGAAGTCAACCAACGATGTTCCCTCACACATTTACAGATACTGCTCGTACACGTTCAAGCATGCACGCTCAATCAGAACGGCGCACATGCAAAACTGAGCCATGTTCTCCTCATAGAGCTGACAAAGGATGCAAGAAATCCAGTGCAAAACTTTGAGGTTGGGGTTCATTTGCTACGGAAGTGAACGTAATGCGCTTTCCTATTTCCCCAATGCAGACATGTAAATTGGAGCCAACTGCTCGCGCTTTGCAGAAAAAGTTCCTGCAGCTGCAGCAGACAGCATGCAAAAAAGCAGGAAACAAAACAAAAGAGTGACCAGATTCCTTCAAACACTCTTCAAACTAAAGTAAAAGCAAAACCTATGTAGAAAAATAGTTAACCTACCCATTTTATCAGCTCCGGAGGAATCTGGCCATTAGACGGAAAAGTGGTCCCAGATGGTGATGCCCTCAGGTTGCGTGGGTGGGGGGTCACAGAAACCACTGGACGTCCCGTTTTGGAATCAAAGGGGTGGAGGGGGAGGTGTGACGTCACGGCTGAGTCGTGGATCAGGCTTCATTGAGCCAAAGACAGTTCCAATGTCTTTATTGGTTGGCCAAAATATTAAAAAAAAATCAAGAATTACTTAAGAATTGTATTCTATATATAAGTAATTAATACAATTATTAATTACTTAATACTTAGTAATTAATACTGTTCTTTAGCGGTTAAGAATTGTATTCTTAAGAATTGTTAAGAATCCGTTAAGAATTGTATTCTTAACCGCTAAAGAACAGTGTTATTACTTATTTAAAACACATTCTTCGATTGATACTATACTCTTAATTAATTATTGATGCTACATATTTTTCTTTTTATCTACTCATTTGCATACGGTGTCACAGAGATCAAACACATATCCTGCTATGGAAATCCTTTCATTTGTTTCCCCTTAATGATAATAAACTCACCTACTGTTTTCTTGACTATAATCAAGAGGACTCTCACTAAAGTGCATACCTGTGCATATTGGATAATTAAATTAATCCAAATTCCAATTATTATAACTGATTGAATCAACAAATTTCATAAAGATATGCAGAGCTGATGAAAATTCTTTTTTTTTAATGATTATGGTAGGAAAGAAAAAACAATAGATCTCTCCATTTAGCTACTCACTCTATAACATTAATAATAATAATAATAATACATTTAATTTATAATGCACTTTACATTTGGATCAAATCTCAAAGTGCTACAAAGTAAAAGCAGATAAAAGCATCTTTAAAAAAATAAAAATAATAACTATATAAAAACCTGACCAAAAAGCAGCAACGTTAATTAAAGTTATAGGTTCTGCTAAAAAGGAAAGTTTTAAGTCCTTTTTTAAATGATTCAGTCGTCTGTGGAGCCCTCAGATGGTCAGGGACAGCATTCCACAGACGAGGGGCAGCAGAACAGAAGGCCCGATCACCCATGGTGCTGAGCTTAGTCCGGGGAAGAGGAGGCGGTATGAGTGGGTAGAACGGAGGGATTGTATCGAGGTCAGTGGGGTGAGTAGTTCTTTTAGGTAGGGGGTGCGTTACCATGGATGCACTGGTGAGTGAGGAGAGAGATCTTATAATCAATCCTGGTGGAGATGGGAAGCCAATGAAGGGAAAGAAGAGCAGGGGTGATGCCGTTATTTTTCAAGGAAATGATGCCGAGAAAAAAAAGCTATCAAACACAGAAAGTGATATACAACGGCTATTGGTGAAAGTGTCACGGGGGCAGTGATGAACAAATTGTGAATTCTTACATGCAGGGTCATGCTTTTAAGGAGTTTAAGTATAATTGACAACTTCTTCTTCCTTCGGCTGTTCCCTTTAGGGGTCACCTCATAGGATAATTTGTTTCCATCTTGCCTTGTCCTCTGAATCTTCCTCTGTCACACCAACCAATTGCATGTGCTTGCTCAACACATTAAGCACATGCAATTGTGCTCTTTGGTCCCCCAACCTTTTTCTCCCTCCTGGCAGCTCCATCTCCAGCATCCTTCTACCACTAGCTCCACTATCCCTCCTCCTCACGTGCCCAAACCATCTCAATCTGGCCTCTCTTACTTTGTCTCCCAGACGTATAACCTGGGCTGTGCCTCTGATGTGCTCTTTTCTAATCCTGTCCATCCTCTTATTCACCTCTTTTCCAATCTCCCCGTTGCTCTGAACAGTTAACCCCAAGTACTTAAAATACTGCACCTTCTTCACCTCTACTCCTTGCATCCTCACCGTTCCACCTGCCTCCCTTTCACTCACACACACGTTTTATTGAGCTTCATTCCTCTTCGTATAGCCGATTTTTCCTTCCTTCCCTACTATCCCACCAAGTTTCAAGAAAATCTGGGTCAGGTAGTTTGTGCATGATAGAAGAAACCGTGAAAAGAAAAGCCTTATTCTGATGCTTAAGAGATCCTGGACCTGCATATCATGTGGATCTACTCTAATATATAACGAAAGTCTATCAAACAGCTTTTGAGCTCTCCCGCAATTGGAAAAGAAAGAAATTAAAGGTGCTGAGATCAAATTCTTTAGCAGATGTACACATCTTTACAAGTTTGCAGAAGGTTACTAATTGCATTTATTCCAAGTATAGTTTTGAGGTACTTGTTATTTACTCGGGTGTTACTATTTTCTGCTACTTTTTAATTCCACATCCCTTCATTTCGGAAGGAAATATTGTACTTTCATCTCGACAGCTTTACTTTTTCGTTTTTTTTGCTAAAGATGAAACGATTCTCACAACTTCTCACAAAAAATAGCATCTGGCTGAGGATCATTGTTGTTGTTGGAGATTTACCTTTTAAATCTATCTAAAGGTTTCAGTATTGCAACCATCACATCATAGGAGGTGTAATGTCTACACATCATGTTTAACATTTTTTGCTGATTGATAATTAAAATTACGGCTCTTAATGTTCTCATTTTGTAAAAGAGTTATTTGTAAAAGAAGTAGAACAAGCTTTAATTTTTATTGGGGGAGTCATTTTAACTGTGAGTCTAGAACTCTCCATTTAAAAAAGTAAAATATGAAATAAAAAGTTCCAAGAATTATTAAATATTTCAAAATATAGCTATTTCTGTCCTATGGTAAAAACAAAACAACCTATGACATCACACTATGTAACAGCAGAAAAGAGACATATTAAAATTTTTTCCATTAAAATAAACCTTACTTTGAAAATCCTGATTGAATACCATAAAATGAGTTGTGGGAGTGGCCCGTACCTTTTGAATTCTTTCCAGAAACACTATTTTTTGCGCTCAAACAGAAGTGTAGAGGGTTTCTCAATATATCCATGATAATCTTGATAGCAGTTATGTAATCAAGTACCAGATTCCTATAACACAAAGGTTATTAAAACATCACTACTGACAAAGCAAGCTATATCCACACTTAATTATAAACAGAATTTAAGCACAAACTCTGCAAAGTAAAAAACTGGTTCACTATGGTGCAATCAGGACATAAAGAAATTAGTGTCAATATCAGAGGCACAGTTTTTAACCAGATTGCTTCTCAATCGGACCAGAGGGGGTGGATAATATTTTGTGCTTAAATTAAGTTGACAGTCTTAAGAGGAGCTACTGCAACATGCTCAAGGGTTTATAAAAAAAAACCCAGATTAGGCGGAAAACAATCAGGCACATGTTGTAGGAATTTTTTAACATCACCTAAAGGAGCAGTTTTACTGTACATCTCAGCCCCAGCTGAATCTCATTTTATTTTTTGTAATGAAACCAAGAGATTGCAAAAAAAAAGAAGGATAATAAATGTGAACATGGAAACAGGCCTTATCATTATATCTTTGATATAAGATAAGGCCGTGTGCTTCACTCAGAGTTAAAAAATAGCTTAAGTTAAAGGGTAAAGCCATAACAAAAGTGTATCAAATTTTCATTTGGAGCAGCAGCTGAGAGGTTAGTGACATTCACGTCTGACTAAACACAAGCTCAGCTAATTCATTCAAGTTCTTTGTGCTAACAGTAACTTTTAACCCTCAGCTAATAATATGAACCATTCGTTTTACATTAGCAGTGTTGAAAGTCACCATTCATTACATGAACAATCTGACATCTCAACTCAGGCGAGAGATCAGAGCAGAGAATTCATCTGAAGCAACATTTCTGTCTGGCACATTACAGTTTCAGTGGGATAACAGGCCAGTACTTTGGCTGTTTCAGGTCACAGTTTCTGTCAAAGGTGAGCTGCATTGCTGTCTCCATGCCCAGGATCTTAGCTGCGTCTTCGCCATACAGCTTCTTCATCTCGGCCATGCGTCTCTCACCAGGTCGCTCAGATGGAGGTGCCGCACTATTGCGCCAGGAAACACAATGCAAGTCCTGGTCAGCGGGTACGTAGCAGTCCTGCTCAGCATCCATCTGCTGCTGCTTCTCTGCAAAGACATGCAAACAGATTATAAGGTGCATAGCTGGCCATCTCTTCACCTTATCATATTTTTTAACTAGATCTTAATATCAATTTTTCCTGTACATTACTGATTATCCTATGAAAATGGTAGAATTTATGCCAACAGTGTCAAAGATTTTCCCTTACTTAGCTCCTCTCTGTGCTTTTCTGTCTGGGCAAAGTACTGCCGAAGCTCCTCGCTGATGTCCATGTTGCTGACATCACACTCTATTTCACTATCCGAGCTGCTCTCCACTTCCTCATCTCCATCATCGCTGTCGTTCTCTCTGGCGTGCCAGTCTGCATATGGCCGTTTGCGGCTGGGATGCTGTTCCTGGTAGTAGCTGTGGCCATAGGCAGCCTCCAAGGCCTTTCGGTAGGCACGTCTGTGTTTCTGCTGCCAGGCCATAGCCTGCTGGTAGTGCTGCCAGTAACGGCTGTACACAGGGCTGGAAAACCAGGACATCACAGTGCTTATGTCCCCCTGCTTAAGACAGTAGTGAAAAAGTTTTATATTGGCCCCCACTTATCATAATAAGTTGGATTTAGACTGATTTAAAGATATGCTGGGCACTTCTGCACATGGATGAATGATGAGCAAGAGTTTAAAGACGTATAAGAACGAAGAGGCTGCACTTATTTACATTGCAGACACCCTGTGATTTGATGTTATAACAGAGGTGTGTAACTCGCATATCGTGCACAGCAAACCTTTAGTGTATTACTAATATTCTGAGTACAGTCATATTACCATAGTGGGCTGAAGATCAATGATTCTCCTTGACAACTTTGCTAACACTCCGCAAACGTTCCAATTCTGAAAGGCAATGTTAGAGATATATTGATGGCAACAAGCAAAATGCAAAATTTTCTCTCAAAACCTATACAGTTCTAGAGTTGAAAGGGACATATTAGACATCCTACGGCAAATAATGTAGGCGCAATCGCAGTCCGACTGGTTTAACGAGTAAAAACACACTGAATCCCTTGCGTTAGGAAATATTACCCGTGTAATGTCAACTAGTTCCGGGTTCCTCAAAGAAAATGTCCCAGCATCCTTTGAGCCAAAGCGAGGTAAATGCTTGCTAAATTGCGCCACCAAGCGGACAGTGAACCAGCATGCAACGTATTAATGGATCGATGCCAATTTGTTTTTGTTTTTTTTGCATAGAATGACGAAGAAATGTCCCGACCTACTTCGTATCTGCTTGGCTAATTTGGAGCGTCTTTCCCTAACTGTAACCAATCATCAGCCATCAGTTGGGTTTGCTGCTCCTTGGTCATCCGACGATAAGAAAATTGGCTACCCGTAAATATACAATCCTGGTAAATAAATTCTGTTCAGTCTACAAAAAACATGTCAGCCAGGAAGTTATAGTCTCATTATTTCACGCTAAATGCTTTGTGTCTAAAACAATAATTAATGTTTTGATGGGACGTGTTTATATTAAAACGGTACGATGATTATGATGAAAATATGTATAAACCATGTATAAACCATGTATAAACCAATAAACCATGTACCATTAAAATGTAAGAACTGAGATGCAAGGTTTTGATTTTATATTTGACAGAAGTTTCATCATCTTTTTTATTTACATGGGGTGTACATTGCTCGTCAGAGATGGGTCAAATGGAATGAATGAATGAATGTAACCATTATTAATTAATTTATAATCTATTATCAAGCTTATTATTTTGATTTATGATATATAAATCAAATATCAGACATTCGTATGCTGGTTTTTGTTTTCGATTACAAAGCCATCAAACGGCAGCGTTATGTGCAAGAGCAAGATTAGGAGTGTGCTGTTTTAGGGAGGGGGTTTAAAGCAGAATCGAATCCCGAGTGTTTGAGTGCTGAGGGATATGTTTGGCTGTATAACTGGGTCATGCTTTGGCTTGAGGCTTCAAAGCTGTGAGAGGAAATACGAAAAGACAGATGTGTCTTTTTAAAATACACCTCCTGTTACCGCATGTTCTCAGAGTGGATAGAGACAGTCTTGAACTAAAATTATCAAACAGGAATCTTATAAACTATGCAATATATTGCTTCCTTGAATACAATGCAATAGTTGATATATCTTTCTGTACATAAAGGATAATGCATGATATGCATGATTAATGAGTGAATGGAAATACAATGGACCACGAAAGATACGTTTAATGAAAGTTCTGATGAATTTGCCATGGTTTAACCAGTGTCATTGGACACTCCACTCCACTCCACTCCACTCCACTCCCCGGTTTAACCAGTGTCCACTGACACTAAACCCGATGATGCATTCATAGATGAAAGTAAATCTTTTGTAGGTGGTTGCTATAAATTTGCTTCAACCAATATATTTCTGTTCTTATAGTAATGTATTATAATATTTGGACTTAACAGTCCCTTTTTGCACTGTGAAGTTTTGATTACAACAGTTGCCAGTATTTTTCTCTCATTTACTCTGATTGTTTTTTTTTAAAGTGTGCCACTTGATTAGATTAATAAACACAATGCTATAGGAGGCGGACTCAACTGATTCCTCTGTGTTGCCCCGGAGTGTTTGTTTGCTGTCAGACTGGTGGGTTTCAGGTTAGAAGATCAGCTCCTTAGTGAAAAGAGGCGACGCTCTGAAAAGCAGCCGTGCAGCAAACTCCTCGGTGGGAATAAGCATCTTTTGTGAGGGTAAGTCTGAACCAGAATGTCAGCTCCAGTAAACTCATCGAAGCTCAGACAGACTTATTTTTGTTACTTTGTTATAAAAACTTTGGTTTGATGCCATAAGCTCTCAGGACGACTCCTCTACATCGATGCTAAAATGGATGTCACGACCACCAATGGAACCCAGGACCTGGTCCAATTTTTGGAGGATGTCCTCCAATCTACAATGATGAGGCTGAATCAAGAAGGGTCAGACTGACGATTACATGTCTAACTTTTTTATTATATCTTTTTACTATCTTTGAATTCTTTAGCAAACTTAAAGGTCTGAAAAGGTACACTCTAAAGTCCATGTAGTGTGTGTTGTATGAAGGTAACTATTTGTATTTGGTTCCTTATTAACTATGAATGATTATTTTCATTGTTATCAGTCATTTAAAAAAAGACATAATATAATGAGTACACATATCTTGGTATACTACTTTTTACAATTATTTTAGAGCATCCCTCATCAGCATTGATTACCTTGATTACAATGCTGATTAGGATAATAAAAATGTACTTTGCTAATGCTATAATCCTAAAATAGCACACTATGCTAATGTGCTAAACCAATGGGCTAATACATTGCCAGATAAAAATATTTTTATGTATTTTATTACAGATCATAGAAGTGTTTCTAGCATAATATGTTAATTAAGTTGTTGTAGCAAATCTCAGCTTCAGTCATCTCTCATGGAGTCATACTGGAGTTGGAGACCTGGCTCAGTTATACTCATGTAACGCTTGAAAGAAGTTAAATTTATTATGACATATTTTTCAGAGGAATAACACAGACTACAAATACGAAGGCATGAACCAATCAATCTTTTTTATTTGTTCCTTTTCAGACTGAGGGATCAGATCCGACAGGGAGCTAAGCCAGTATCAGACTACAACACAGCAGCATCTTTCAACAATCACCAAAGTATTAACAGAAAGGTTAGCTATGTGCTGGGTATCAACTTAGCTCTTCTGGGAATACAGAAACCCTTTTTCAAACAGAAATACACGCATAGCACTGCTTGTGGGATTCGAACTGGCTTTAGTGATCAGGTTGATTAACAAACCCAAACAGACTTAGTACATTTCTAAAGTATTAAGTATTTTTAAAGTTACATTTTACTAGACATTCATCTAAATCCAGGCCTTGTCTGCCTCTCAGCTACTGCAGGTGTTGGCCAACACCAATCAACTGGAGCAGAAGTTGGATCACTGCCTTTGGACCCAGAATGTTTTAGTTGTCCTGATGACGTGCTTGACGGTTCTGTTGACCTTTTGTCTTTACATCCTCTACTCCAAGTGGAACACGGCTACATTCTGAGGCATCATTTTTGTCACCTTATATATATGCTTGAATAATGTTCTAATCGTTTCAGCTATATATGTTTATACTTTTGTATGTTTTATTGACAAATCAAAGCATGTTGTTTGAGCTCTAAACGTACAGGATTTTGTATGGAAAAGTCTTAATTTTTGGTATCAATAGCTGAAAAATAAATATTGTAAGTATTGATATAAAGATTCTAATATGATATCTAAAAACTAAAAACCCATCTATTAATTTTGACTTTTGTGTAATGTCTTAAAATGTTTATTCTTTCCAGTATTTATACTTTTTGTTCACAGCATTTTACTTTTAGTCATCACTATTTTTTCTGCGCCATATTATCTTTTAACCTCAGTTTATTTATAACAATTTACTTGGTTTTACGCTTTCATTCTTTTCACAGCTATATTTTTATTTCTTGATAATGCAACTTTTATTGTTGGTGTCTTTAGTCTCTAACTCATGCATTACCCTCTACAGCGTTTTCGTTTTCTTTTGCTTCAATCATCTTTTTTTTAAGCACACTTAGCTGTACGGAAACTGCAATATAAACTAATGTATGATTGGTTAATGGTAAAAAAAGAAGAAAAACAATTCTTGGATCCATCCTTTCAATCATCCTTCCTAGAGAGTGCACATATTCAACAATGTTTTTATAAGCATTTTAGCACTTTGAGATTTGATCCCAATGTAAAGTGCGTTATAAATTAAATGTATTATTATTATTATAAATTTTAATAGATTATTTTTGCAGAGGTCTAATCTAGTCCAACACAATGATTTATTTTTATTATTCTGAAAATGTCCACAAGGTAGCGTCATTTATCTATTTGGCAAGGAGGCTTGATTCTACTGGAAGCTTCGCGTCGCGTCGAGTTACTGCTGCGCCGCAGTCTTCGCCTCCGATCTCTGCATTTAAAAACGAAAGCTACGAAAGCTACTCTCTATGCTTTTAGTATCGCTTCGTGGGGTAAGTTTCCGGAATCAGCTGACAAGTGACTCCCTTATTTCATGAATAGTTAGTACTTTCCAGAATATAATTACCTGCTACGGAAGTGCCAAATAGTCAGGAAGGATACTAATTACATATTACACAACCCTTTTGTAAGACACCTATACAAATTATGTGCAAAGAGTATAACCTTCATGCCATTTATATACCGTATATAATATAGTATGTTATAAATGTAATGTCATGTTAGAAAATGAAATACTGAAAAAAATAAGAATGTAATGAATTTTAATATGAACAGTACTACTACTAATACTATGAACAGTATTTCCTTTAATGTATTTATATTGTTATTATTATATTTTTACTTTTGATATAAGTCAATTTATACATATATACATATATTTTATACAGTATATACGTATTTCATAAATATATTGATATCGACAGACTCACAAATACTGGTCTTTCCACCGGAAGTTATTCCCTCATAAGAGGAATTTAAAATTCCCCATTATTTTGTAACAGAGCACACACAATCATGTCTGACTAGTATTTTGTATAATTATTTGGAACTATTTTTTACAGAGTCATGATGTTGGGCGTGTCAAAACGTTTTGGTTTCGATCACAAGGTTTCAGCTAGCATGGGGTGTCATTGTGATGTATCCATTGAAAAATTGGGGAAAGAAACAAAAATGTATAGTCACTGGAAACGGTGTGTTTGTGTCTTCTGTTGGATGGATACAATCCTTGATAATATTGGTTTTAACTTTTTTATTATTTCCTTCGTTCCTTCAGGAAATAAAAAACCTGAAATGACTAAATTATATTGACTTGTTAACTCGAGCCCCCGTCTCCAGAAATGCAATGGTTATTTCCTGGCAGGATATGCTTCCTTCCTGGTATCAAATATTTCATTTTTACCACATGACAGCAGGGTGGTGCAGTGGACAGCTATGGCACAGTACGGAGGTTCTTGGATCGTGTCCATCTTCACACATTCGTATTATCTATTATACACATCTGGGGCTTCGTGTGTTATCTCCCAGATGATGAAATTGGATAACTTTCATTTTGATGTGTGAACTTTTAAATCATTTATTGAAATACATTAACATATATAATACCTGCTCATCCGTATCTGTTTTAATAATCGGATTGTTATAATGGCTCCTCGATAGCTTCGAACAGCTTTTGTCATGACATCACTTCTGTAAACACATATTCAAATGACTTTATCCAGCTGTTATTGGCTGTAAAGGGATTTCAAACAAATATGGTACCACAAAGAGAAACCAGACTGCAAGAATCCCCATTTTCTCTGTACTCAACCTAGAACACAGGATAATGATTGGTGTTGAGATTAATTACCAGAAGTAAACTCTGAAGGATCTACATGTAAAAATGTGACCTTTGTTGTGAGAACTTACCTGGGAAATTACATGACAGTAAAACCTCTGAACAGGAAGATTCCCCTCCATACGAAAGGTTTTGGGGGAAATCGGGGATTTTTGTTTACACAGAGTCGCCAGAACACAGTTACTTATCAGGTGGTAGAGCTGTCGTCCATTTATTTGAAGAACAGCGGGAGAAACTCCCTTAAACGTCATAAACATCCCTCCCACACTCTCAACAAGCTTCTATAAAAGGGTTCAGAGTAGGAAAACTGAAAGTGTTTCCTGCAGCAGCTGAGGAAATGCTTTACAGCCTGATACTAACTGGTTGGCTCCTTGAAGGTAGGCAAATCCTCACATATTCAGTCTAGATGACTTGTGAAGTAACAGCAATCATAGGATTATTGCATTTACAATTAATTATTACTGAAGTTAACCTCCTGAAATCAAATATTACTTCTTGTAACCTTATTATACATGATGTTATACATATTAATACATTTGCATTTCAGCTTATCCATCATATTTATTTCAGATTTCTTTATTTTCAAACTAACTGATACCGAACTTGATCTATTTTAGTCTCCGTGTCAAAGATCATTGCTCATGGAAATTTAACAGCGGGCTACGGTGAGGAGGCGCACTACAGATGTGTAGAAACCAACCCAGCAGGTCTGTTTTAATTAAAGTGATGACAGTGTTGTTTGAGTTGAGGTTGATTAGCTGGCACAAACCTCACAACACACACACACAAACACACACACACACGCACACACATTATGTCATTTAGGATTACCAATGCATATTGCACAATATTCCACCTTTTTATTTTTTCTTATTTATGACTTTCAAACTCTCTTTTGTCCTCTTTTGTCTGTTTAACTGAGCTCTCACAGTACGAACGTCAAATAAATAATTTTAAATTAAATGGACAAGGCAATAAACAAATATACAAGCTATAAACAAATGGAGATGATCTTGTGTACAGGCTATATACATTTAATTATATATGTATTAATATGTATATATAAATATAGATGAGGCGCAAAGATGAATTTGACAGACGGGTCGTCAGAAGTGCATTCATTTGTTTAGAGTGAGAAGAGTAGAGGTGACAGCATACAGCCCTGTGGGCCCCCGTGCTGATTGTCCTGGTGGAGGATGATATTTTACCCAGCCTCACCTGCTGTCTCCGATCCATCAGGAAGTCTGTTATCCACTGACAGGTGGAGGCTGGTACAGCGAGCTGGATAAACTGATTATTATGGACCAATTATTATGGACTGGATCCAGCAACTGTTTTTTATGGATGCATCTGTTTTTTGGTTTTTGTTTGTTTGTTGTTTTCATTTGACAAGGAAGTTCTGATTTCAACTGTATCCATCTGTGTTAGGTTTAGTAGGCTGCAGGATTATCCAAAAACTGTAGAACAGATTTCCATGACATTTTGGTCGGGCGAAGGGTCTTGTGCAAGAATAAACCCTGATGCATTTGATAACGTTTAATTTCTCTGAATAAGGCATGTTTGGAAAAACAAAAAAATCAAGTATATTTTGGGGGGTATGTAAAATTTGTTATGAATAATAATAAAAATCTATATCCACCAGTTTTAAAAGTTTGACTGTTAAAAATGCAATAACCTTGAATTTTGGTTTGAGGGCTATGCATTTGATATTGTTTAAGGCTTGATAGACTTAAAGGGGATTGGTGGGTCCCTCTAGCTGCTTAATTGTGTGACTGCTCAGCAGAACCTGCGTAATTAAAATATCATATTTTCTATGCTCGTAATGTATTATGAATGGCACAATCTGAATTTGTACGGTAACTGAAGCTGTCGGAAAATTGATAATTGTCATTTAAAGATCTTTAAATTTACACTTGAATGCAATATCTGTACTTGATAATATCGTAGCACTGTGGCAACTGTAATGGTTTTACTGTAAACATTAACACAAGGATTATCATCTCCAAACAGGAGTGATGCAGATCAAATGGCAGAAGCTTTTCACGGACCTGCCTATTGATATTCTAGCAACCTACAGCAAGAAGTTTGGTCAGAAAGTAAATGATCATTACAATGGGAAAGTAATCCTAACGGAAGCGTCCCTCAGCTCGACGTCCATCACTTTGAAGAACCTGTCGTGGGATGACAGCAGCTGTTACATTTGCTCTTTTAATGCCTATCCTGATGGGACCCAGAGCATGCAGACTTGTCTCACAGTGCAAGGTAAATGACCTAAAACACCGTTCGCTGAGTGAGATTCAACTTTAAGCATTTGAGTGATTGAGTAAATGATGATGAATGACAACTTTTAATTCATCTTTCAAGGAATATCTGAGGTGAAAACAGCTGTGCATGTTCCCCTCGGTGAGCATGAGGAAGGAGAAACCAGGGAGGTGTTGTTTAACTGCTCTGCAACTGGAAAACCAACTCCAACCATTCAATGGGTCTACTCAGCTGATGCCTCTCCGCTAAGCCAATCACAAACTACTACAGTAACAAACGACGACCAAACGTTTACCAGCAGCCGCAGCATCACTCTGCAAATACCACCAGGCCGGAGTGGGCATGTGTACTGCTTGCTGAACAGTGGGATGATGGGAGAAACGATAGAGAGGATTGCCTTTCCTGTGGGTCCTGGGAATACGATTCAAACGGATGACGATGAAAGTATGCATATCAGTCATTTTAAAGTCATCTGCTTTACAGTATCAACCACAGGGGTGTTCTCTACTGTAGCTGTTGCCTATAAAGGAGAAGCTGTCCAGGAAGTACTTTGTTCTGATGAGTATCATCAGAGCACACACGGGCTCATTTGGGGGAAGTTCCTGATCTAACTTGGGCAAATTCAAATGATTTCCTATCAAAAAGCATTTACAGTTTCCTCATTGACTGGAAGGATGCCAAACGCATAGACAGTAATAACTAACTACAGATTCTAAACCCAGAGTCATAAAGTGCTCCACAAAATACATGAGAATAAACCAATAAAAATATAAACACATACATATAATTTAAAACAGAAGACAATAAAACAACTCAACCAATTACAATTCAAACCATGCAGCAGAAAATGATTTCTTACACAAATATTTTTTGAGCAATGACGTAAAAACGGGTAGTGTGTTGACAAGCCTAATTTGCTTGGGCCGGACATTCCACTATCTAATTTGATCTCGCTTGGTCACCAGGCTTGATCTATAGGTGACCAGCAGGGGTATGTTAGAAAACCTCAGGTCTTAAGATGACCAAAGCTCTAGGACAAAACTGAGTCCCACCATGTTGAGCTTTAAAAGTTAGCAAAAGAATCTAAAATCAATCCTGAGTTTATTTGGCAACCAGTGAGGAAAGGCGAGAATTGGGCCGGGCCTGCTACTGCTTTTGGCCACATTCTGCATCGGCCGAAGCCGAGCTATGGGGATTGACAAGAGAATAAACGACTGCGGGACAAAGGCATGGATGAGCCCTTCTCAATCTAGAGAAGACAAAGCAGATGTGATTTTGCTGATACTTCTGAGGTGGAAGTACCAGGAGTTATTATTTGTTCATGTGGTTTGAAGGTCAGCTGAGAGAGGGATGTGATGCACTGGTTTCTGACAATACCTTTCCCACAGAGAACAAACTAATGTCACAGTTAACTTATTAGAAAATAAAATTAAACATAAATTCTGTCATAGTCTGCCAAACTCTTCTAAAATATGCAACCAAGCTAACAAAGTAATTAAGTTCAATACAATGTTTATCAATTTACTGGTCCCGCTCCGTTCAAACAAAAGCAAAACCTACTTGGGTAAACAAAAATGCCCAGTGACTGAAAAAAGAAAAAGAAGCTTTTTCAACACAGGTTATTATGACATACACACAATAATAGAAGACATCAGGAGGGGGTCCAGTACTTTTTCATAGCAATGCAGTCCACAAAGTTAAGGCACTCTTTAGATTCTCATGGTTTGACTTCTCCTTCTTAAATTTCATGATGATGAGAAACTGGTTTCAATTACAGTATAAGCAGTAACACCCCGGGAAGTTTTTGGGTTTTAGAGTGACGGTGAACATTTCCTCTTTATTGGGGGATTTCTTTAACTTATACATGTACTGATAATGTGATCTCATGTAGGAAGAAGACCATATGCACTATTGGTGTTCCTTTTGCTTTTTCCGGTGGCAGCGATATGCATCGCCGTTGTGATGATATATAAAAGGTGAGTGTGACTCTCCTAATGACTCATAATAACTCAATATCTTTATGCATTATTTTATCCCCATTAAAATCAACTATGCTTTTCTCTTGAATAATCTCTGGCAGGTCAAAGACTACAGAAGAAAGGAAAAAAGCGTTATATCAATGCATAATACCGTTGTAGAATATTATAACAGTATAGTGCAGTTATGTAACCGTAACCCTTTATTTTAGGTCCAGTGAGGCAAGTAATACTTACCATGTCAATATAATAATATATGTGTAGACAGATTATTTGTTATTTTCCTACACATTATCATCTGTATATTCTTATCAATCTTGCACAGAATTATTCACTTTGCATATTATTTATTATTCAATGCACTCAGACACCTTATTAGAATATATATGTATTCATCACATGGTTGTAAATGTATTGTGGGTTTGTGGTTTGATCCCTGTTACAATTAATTCGTTTTGAAAGACTCTCTCAACAGTTTCAAATAATCTAATCGTTTAAGATATGGATTTTTTAATGAATTCTTTTACTTTTTTTCTCATACACGTATTTGTCTTTGTACAAATAAAGTTGTTGTGTTGTTTTAATGTTACAAGTGATTTCGTACCTACTGTCAAGACTGATTGTT
>VRLP01002017.1:0-102938 GCA_009660295.1 Lophius piscatorius | reverse complement strand
TGCTTCCTTCTTTAGATACATGCTTCCTTCTTTAGATACATGCTTCCTTCTTTAGATACATGCTTCCTTCTTTAGATACATGCTTCCTTCTTTAGATACATGCGTCCTTCTTTAGATACATGCGTCCTTCTTTAGATACATGCTTCCTTCTTTAGATACATGCTTCCTTCTTTAGGTGCATGCTTCCTTCTTTAGATACATGCTTCCTCCTTTAGATACATGCTTCCTCCTTTAGATACATGCTTCCTTCTTTAGATACATGCTTCCTCCTTTAGATACATGCTTCCTTCTTTAGATACATGCTTCCTCCTTTAGATACATGCATCCTCCTTTAGATACATGCTTCCTCCTTTAGATACATGCATCCTTCTTTAGATACATGCTTCCTTCTTTAGATACATGCTTCCTCCTGTAGATGTATTCTTCATCCTGAGCAGTGATATGAAAACAGTAAAAAAAATAGTCACCCAGGTAACTATGAAGATATAGTTCCTGAGTGAAATGCTCCCAGTTCTGTCTAAGGATTATGTATTTCTTGGAGCCGTGAACATGGTTTGATCCGTGGGAGGAAGCCGGAATATCTGGAGCTCCACTGTTCTTCCCGTCCAAAATCTAAAATACTTACTTTTCCTCTTTGCCTGAAGTTCTAAAACATCTGGACTGTTTAAGTCTTTTTGAGTTAAAATGTTTGTAGTGTAGCCCGGGTGGAAAAACCTCTTAATTTGTTTGTGTTTTGTCTATTTACATGTTGGAACGTTTTTCTTCCTCTTGGCAGGGGCGTAAATCCCAGGGGGGACAAGGGGGACATGCCCACAGAATGTCCCCCCTCCAAATACATAACGTAACGGATTTCTAATAATACAATAATTTGTATTGAAAGGACTTAATAATAATAATCAATGCAAACAAAAGACGAAAGTTTGTTGTATCCGATTTTAGCATTGAATCCAGATGGACTCGATGATGCGTTCAATGTCTATTCAGTAACAACCAGTCATGAGTGAAGAAGAGCTGAAAGAGTCTTCGTCTTCAAGCCGTGTTCAAATGTTGTTGTTTTGGAGAGAAATTAGAAAAACATTTGTTGACGTTTTCATGGCAAATCAATATTAGAGAGGGAGACCCTGCTGCCGGGGGTAGAACTGGCCTGAACCGGTCCGGGGTGAACCCCCGGCCCTCGCGCCTCATGTCAACTGGGATAGACTCCAGGCTCCAGCTCCAAGTCACATGATGAATAGTGACAAAAAAATGGATGAATTTTGGGGTGAATTCACCCTTTAAACACCCAACGGCGCCCTCACAAACCCGAGTTCAACCCGGGTACGTTGAACTCGTGGAACGCGGCTCACATCGGTCGTGTGCTTTAAGCCCGAAGCGGGTTCTTTTCTTCCTCCTGGACTAAATGCTGTAATCCGAGCATCATGCCTTTTAAAACGACGACGCCGCGTTACACAACATCTGTGCAAGTCGGGCCCGTTTGGTCCCGAGTGCAACCCGCTTTGTGGGCCCGGACCAAAAGAAAATGCCATGTGCTCTTTTCCTTTTCGGCCAAATGTGAACTAAATAAAAAGAAAGGGAAAAAACGTCTGCTCTCTTGACTCTACCCTCGGTCCCTCGCTCTTTGTTAAAACCATATCTCTGCTGCTCCGTTGCCCCCCGGCTACATTAAATCCCATTAAATTCACCTTCATTAAAGCGGTCCTCGCTGCTCCTTGCAGCGGGCCTCTCAAGGACAGAGCCGTAATGAGGCCGGACTGGGTTTAACCTTGAAGGGAACGGGTTTTCCTTTCCAAATCAATAACTTATGCTCGGAACCGGCCGCTAGATCCAGGCTATAATTCTGGAGCGTTAATTGTGGGGATTGTGTTTCTCCTGCAGTTAGAAGGTATTTAACTTTGGAGCCGCGGTGCAGATATTGCAATTTAACGTCGAATTTCTTTTCTCGCAAACACGATTGACGGCCGGCATATATTTTTTTCCGTACATCTCCTGCCTTCGTAGACACGCTGCAGCACAGACTGGAGAACTTAGGCGGATTGTGTTTCACAGTCTGTATAAGGAATTATGCTGCCGGTGCAATTTTCTGCAGGGAAAACCGAGCGGAGGGCAGCAGGTTGTAAATTCTTCTTCTCATTCAATCCAGTATTGCAGCGGCGTGTCATCATTCACTCCAGACAGATAGAAATGTAAGACATGGCCGCGGTAGCTGCGTAAGGCGAGATTTGTCAGACACCTGCTGTCAGAAGATGCAGCGAGATATGAAGTATTAATGAAACAACGAGGCCTGCGATAAAATACGCCCCCGACAGCAAGGGTATATCCCCCCAAAAGCCCCCAATCTCCTGTGTTGTCCAAGCAATCCCTCTGATTGAACTCCTCAAATAAATATCTGAAAAAACTGTGTGTGTTTTGGGAAAAATGCTCCCCCTAGTGAGTCAAATAAGAACTATTAGAGTAAAAAATGAAATGAAAGAAAGTTGATTCTTATGCACGACGTTTGGACGACTTGGACCAACGACGAGGAAGTTCTGGGTTTTTTTGTAAAATAGCTCCCTCTAGTGAGCAAAATATGAACTATTGGAGTAAAAATATGACATATGTGCGATAAACCTCCTTGAGTCGGTTCATATGGATGAAATTTGGACGAAATCGGACCGACGATCAGGAAGTTGTATCCAAAAAAACAGCGTTTTTTTGTTAAAAAGCTCTCCTTATTGAGTCGAATAAGAACTTTTAGAGTAAAAAATGAAATGTAGAAGATAGATCTCCTAAAGTCGATTCATATGCACGACATTTGGACTAAATCAGACCAACGATTAGGAATATAAGGCCTGAAAACTGTTTTTTGGTAGAAGAAAAAAGCTCCTCTCTAGTGAGCAAAATATGAACTATTAGAGTAAACTATGATCCCAAAATCAATGCAGTTCTTCCTCACATGAAGGTCTACGGGGATTTAAACTTTGAAATATAATAATACATGTCCTATGTATGAAAAAAAAATTGACACTTGAATGATATGAAGGAAAAAAAAAAGAGCGTCTGACCTGCAGTAAATTAGTCAAATTGTTTCCGCTCCTCTAATTCCCCACGTTTTAATGAGACATTCTCCATGGTGGGGTTTTCGCCGCCGTTGTCATATTTTTGTATGGAAGGCATTAACTTGTCCTGCGGTGATAATTTCTGCCGACACCTTCATAATGTAAAATATTGGCTTCCTTTTAAGGGAAGCGGGGGCCGTGGTGATCACTGGAGCTTAATTTTTTAATCAACTTCTCCCTTAAATGAGGCTTTATTAAATTACAAAGCACACACAGTGGGAGTAGGACACATGGACGGACGGCCCGGCGTTAAAAAAAAAAAAAAGGGCTTTGTGGGATAATGAAATAAAACTCTTCAAAACCCTCCGCTAGCGACGACTGAAGAGAATCGCCATTTTCATGCTCCGGGTTTTCTTTCATTCTTTCTCATTAGTGTCGCAGGAAATTTACCCATGTGAGATTATGAGAAGAAGAAAAAAAGGGGAACAATGTCTACATGATATTAATGGATGGTAAATGGGGGCCAAATTACTTTCAGGGTTTTTAATACGCTCGTTCGTACGCTGGCTAGCAGAGAGGAATCAGATGTGCTAACCGTCGCTGCTCTGCCAGAGAGAGGAGATCTCTTCCTGTTTGTAGAGCAGATTCTCTTCACACGGGACTAACGCCGCCTCGGTCGGCTTCTGGGAATGATCGGTTCCAAATTTCCGACACAAGGGGGAACTTTAGCTCAAAAAGTTATGGTGGGAGCTTTTTTAACCAAAAAAAAGCTATTTTTCGGCCGTTGGTTTCCACTGTTGGTCGGATTTAGTCCATATTTTGTTAAACCGTATTTTCCTAATGTGTTGTAGTATTTGCAGCACGTTTTCTTAATGTCTTGTGGTATTTACAGGGTGTTTTCTTATGTGGTATTTAAAGCGTGTTGTCTTAATGTGTTGTAGTATTTGCAACACGTTTCCTTAATGCGTTGTGGTATTTACAGAGTGTTTTATTAATGGGTTATGGTATTTACAGAGTGTTTTATTAATGGGTTATGGTATTTGCAGCGTGTTTTCTTAATGTGTTGTGTTGAGTTTGCACCGTTTTTTCCAAATGCTGCGTATGTGTTGTTAAATGGATGAAGATGTTTTCTTACTCTTTCCTGTGTTTTGTCTCTTTGCATGTGTTTTCATACTTTACAGCGTGTTTACCCCTATCGATCACTGACCTAACAGATTTTTTTTATCTAGGAACTAAAATCTCTACTGCACCCTCAGGAATGTGGCAGAAATAAATAACGCTTTCGTGGTGTAGATAAGCGACCAAAGCGACCAAAACAGACGATGGCGGGAAGCAGAATCCGTTCATCCTCCCTTCATCCTTCTCCTGAAGGGGGGTCGAGCAAATATTTTGATTGATTGGCTGTTTTTTTCCCATCTTTTATTTTTTTCCTGACTGTTTGCGACACAACACGCACCCAGCTGGATTCCAACCCTCGTGACCCTCGTGCATAAAAAACACGCTTAAAGGATTCTCCAGAATGCGTCCGGAATGTATGTAAATTGAAAAGGAGACCGAGTCGCGTCTCTCGACTTAACCTTGTAAATTTTTACGTGATGTTTTCCTTTGGTGTGAAGTTGTTCAGGTTTTCATTTGTGCATTGCCCTTCCATCGTACCTTGACTGAACAATGTCAGAACTGGAGTGGGGCCAGATGAAATATAAAAACACAAAAACACATCAACACATCTGTGTCCAGGGGAATGTATGAATAAAAAGGAGATTCAAAAAATCTCTTTATTGTCTATACCTGCCATCTTTAATCCAAATGATTCACTTAAATCTGACCTTTAATTCAATTAACAAAATTAAAAAAACACAAATATTAACATTCTTGACATAAAACTAATATTTTTTAGAGGAAATCCTGTGATTAAAGGTAAGTGAAGCATATTCCCAGTACTGTTGTCTCTTTTTTTTTTAGCTTCCTATGTTTGAGAAGGAACTCAACGACTTCCTGTTTTACTGGGGTATAAATATGAGGTGACACAGGCCTGATTCTCTCTGAGGTTCTTCACAGCAATGAGGACTAAAGAAAAGATGTAGAGCTGCACAAATCTGGCAATGGCGAAAGAACATTTCTCATCCAGTTCAAAATGTCCGTTTTAGCAGTTAGAAAAATCAGCCTGGATCAGGAAGTGTCTGCAAACTGACCCCACACACTGTGAGGAAGATGGTTCCACTGGCAAAATAATCTCCAAGGATTACAGCTAGAGAGGTCAGAGGTCAATTGAATCTTGGGGTCAGAAAGTCTCCCTAACCACCATCAGATGGCGCCGACACCAACACCAGCTGTTTGGGAGGGTATCAAGAAAAAAAGAGCCTCTGGTGTCGTCCACACTCAAGATATGTTTGAACAACACCACCGGGACTTTCAGTGGAACAAGGTCAGAGGTCAGATCAGACCAAAGTAGAGCTTTTTGAAACGAAACATCTAAGATGGGTGTGGTGTAGCAAGAAAGGAAGCCATAGAGAAAAGCCCCTCATAACCACTGGTAAGTCTGGTGGTGGATCTCTGATGCTGAAGGGTTATTTTGGACATCTTGTGGAGGAATGGTCTCAGATCTTCTCTATGTATCCTCAGACCTCATCACAGACTACAGAAGGAGACTCAGGGTTGTTACTGGGGCAAAAAGGGGCGGAGCAAAACATCAAATGCAGAGTGCTTGAGAGAAAAATATTTTTGAATGTGATGTTTTTGTTTGTCTTTTAAATTTCGTTACTTCAGTTAGACGTTGGACTTTTGTGAATAATTTGAATTAAAGACATTTTTTTCCCCAGCATTTTCTCATTTTACTCAATTTAAGACAGGGCGCCAATAATTCTAGCGGGCACTGGAGGCTAATGCAGTTAGCCCAAACGTCTTCCAGTGCAGCGTGTCGTGAAATCTCAAAGCACTTTTATGTCGGTATTAAACTTCAGAGTGTTCTGATTCTTCTCCCCACTGGCAGTGTATTCTTTTTGTTTTTAAATGAATTTACTCCAGAGTTCAGAATACCAGTTTGTGTCTCGGACGGTGTAAAATTTGCTGCCACGCCGTCGCCACGCCGATCAGCAGAGCGCCGACCGCGTCCCGAGGTAACGGGCCGGAGATTTTCCTCCAGCCTCTCTTTCACTTCCCGTCTTTGCGGCCGCACATTAAAAAAGCGAGAACGGATAAATAAACACGTTATTCAATGGTCCGGCAATCAAACAGGCGATGTTTCCCGGGGGGGATTTCCTCCTCCGCAGCGAGCGGCGGTGTTGACTTTGCGTCGTGGACGGGCTGGCGTATCGAATCCGACAGCGTGTTAGTTCACGATGTCATTACGGGTGATTTATGAGAAGTCAGCCCAGAATCTACAGCTGCTGCAAAAAAAAACATGGGAACATTCATTTTTAGCAGTTGAGGATAAATTCCAAATGATGAGGATGTTCAAAAAGAAAAATCGTATAAAGATCGTCACAAGTCGCAATATAAAAAAATTTTTTTCTTTTGGTTTATTATCTAATTATGTTGGACGTATAGAATTTATTCTAAAAAAAAAAGGCAACAACCGTTTGGTGTTTTTAAATTAAAGGGCCGCTGACGGCGAGCCAACAGCTGCAGGTAATTAGAAGCGGCCCAGGCTTGGCCGGAGATTCAAAGTAAACATGGATGCGTTCCACAATCAACAACATTTACAAAGAAAAAAAGAAAAACCAGGAGAAGGAAGCTACTGAATTTATGAAGAATGTGCAGTCAAGGGATGGAAAGCATGGAAGCATGACGCCGGCAGATGTTGAAAATTAAATACGCGCGGCATGTGGCTAACAGGACTGTGGGCTTATTCATCTTCTGCTGGACCCTGGAGGTCATTCGGGGCTGGAGGACAGCTGTTCTGGGTTAAAGCCCACGGGTTTTTGCGTCCAGTCAGCAGTTTCTGAGATTTCTTTGAACGTTCCCGGGGGAGGATCCTGCCGTAGTTTGTCGCGTCTCTCCGGAATGCTACCGTTATTGGCAAGTAGGGCGCGCTTGGAGTTTGATTCCTTGAAGACTTCCTTGTACTGTTCCTCAGTACAAGGAAGAACTGGATTGATTTTCGGAAGGATGGGTTGTATATTTCTGACAGTAGGTGGAGTTTTATCGCCGGGATTTCTCAACCGTTGGTCCAATTTAGTCCGAATTTCATGGATAGGAATCGGCTTTATTGGTGTTTTACCCTAATAGTTCATGCTTTACTCACTAGGGGGCTTTCTTTTTTTTGTACAACCTTTTTTTTGGGGGGGATAGGCCGGCGTCTATCCCCAAAATTCCTCAAACACCTTACACGACAAGAAAAACCAGTGTGGATCGCTTGCGACCATCGGTGTCCCCCAAGGCTCCGTCCTCGGTCACTTGATCTTTGGCGTATACATTCTGGAAGTTATGTCTGAAAAAACAGCCCTAGTGAATAAAATAAACACTATTGGAGTTAAACACGATATATACCAGAAGGATCCCCTTGAGTCGATTCATACGAACCACATTTGGACTAAATGCGATGTTGCGTAATGACTCCAACAACACGGTAAGAAAACACGCTGCATAAGCCAGAACATATTAAGACGGAGATAGAGCTCCCCCTAGTGTCGGTAATATAACATCAACCTTTACCAAAATCAATCCACTTCTTCCTCACGCAAAGATCTATGGGGGTGTTAAATTTGAAAAAGATCTATGATATATATGGTGAGTTATCGCGTTAACAAGAAGGATTTTCATGAGTTTTCTATGATGTAACTTGGAAATAATCCCTTGCCTGAAAGCCTTCAGTAAATCCGAAGTCTCTCAACAGCAACAATTCAAGAGACAGACGCAGTGCTGCATCATGGGAGTTGTTGCCAATCATTCTGCTACCATTGCGATGAGAATCTCTCTGACAGGAGTTTCTTCTTCTACTCTCGCTCACTCTCCCAGAAGTCGCGGTGACACACGACTGATAAAACAACAACTAGCCATGAGGGCAAAGGTAGGAATAACAGTCGCTCAAATATCTTAGGCTACACTCTGGAGGTCAAAGGTCAAGCCACCCAGGCTGTGTCTCAGGTGTGAGCTGGTGAGCCCACACGCCTGTTTCACACCTTTGGACATCAGATTTGTTCCCACTGGAGAGGGAAAAGCTGACTTTGTCACTTTAAGGTGAGTAGATGACCTGCCGGACTTTCTGGGACAGCATGCTTTGCAACATGTTTTCTTAATGTGTTGAGGCCTTTGCAGCGTGTTTTCCCCCCATGTGTTGGGTTGAGGCCTTTGCAGTTTTCTGAAAATATTGGAACTTTAGCAGACTGTTTTTCTTAATGTGTTAAATCCTTTGCAGTGTGTTTTTTTCCCCATGTATTTTGTTGTGTGTTCTGCGGCATGTTTTCTTTTATGTGGATTTTGGAGTGTGTTTTTTCTTAATGTGTGATGACTTTTGCAACATGTTTGTCTTAATGTGTTGTGATGTGGTTTTTGAAGCGTGTTTTCTTATTATGTTGTGACTTCTGCAGCATGTTTTCTCAACGTGTTGTGGCTTTTGCGACGTGTTTTCTTAAAGTACTGTAACTTTTGCGGCCTGCTTTTCTTAATGTTTGGTGGCATTTGCAACATCTTTGTCTTAATATGTTGGGATGTGGCTTTTGGCGTCTCTTACCTTAATATGTCATGGCTTTTGCAACATGTTTTCTTAACATCTTGTGATGTGGCTTTTGCAGCGTGTTTTCCTTAATATGTCGTGGCTTTTGCAACATGTTTTCTTAATGTCTTGTGATGTGGCTTTTGCAGCGTGTTTTCCTTAATATGTCGTGGCTTTTGCAACATGTTTTCTTAATGTCTTGTGACGTGGCTTTTGCAGCGTGTTTTCCTTAATATGTCGTGGCTTTTGCAACATGTTTTCTTAATGTCTTGTGACGTGGCTTTTGCAGCGTGTTTTCTTTAATATGTCATGGCTTTTGCAACATCTTTAATTAATGTCTTGTGACGTGGCTTTAGCAGCCTGTTTTCTTTAATATGTCATGGCTTTTGCAACATCTTTAATTAATGTCTTGTGACGTGGCTTTAGCAGCCTGTTTTCTTTAATATGTCGTGGCTTTTGCAACATGTTTTCTTAACATCTTGTCATGTGGCTTTTGCAGCCTGTTTTCTCAATGTGCTGTGGCTTTTGCAACATGTTTTCCAAATGCCGCTCATTTGTGGTCGAATTGATGATTATTATCTCAATTTGCATGTGCTTCCTAATGTTGCGGCAAGTTTGTCGGCCGCCGTAACCACGTAGTACTGAATACTTTCAGCTTTGAGCCTTCTGACATATCTGAAGCAGCATTGATTAAAATATATTTTTAATCACTGCTGCTTATTGGTTTCATGGCTTTGCGGCACCTTCATCCTTCTAGCCTCGATCTACCCCCCCCCCTGACCCTTCTGACTCATCAAACATCTGCTCCGTCTCCACCGGCTTCTCCAATACTTTATTATTACTTAATCTGGGCCTTTGGCTCCCATTAGGCTTTAAGATGAATGCTGCCAGCTGTTTCCCCTGCGCTCATTATTTCTCCCCTCTTCTGACGGAGCCTCCTGCTCTCTCACCTCATCAGATTTGCGCCACATGGCGTGGCCTCATGGCGGGGGTGAAGCTCCAGCCCGCGAGTTCTTTATTGTAGATCCGCTGGAGAAAAAGTTCCTCAAAATTCTCTGCACAGACGGGAGGGACGGGAGGAAACTCTGAAGGGTCTCATTTTGGATATATATATATATATATATATATATATTTATATATATATATAGTAGATTTGATGAAGACTGGGATGGATGTGTCGGGTAAGACGGCGATATTCCCACTAACTGCTCCCCTGTGGATCCGCTGATAGGAGGATATACATTATGTATCTCAGGTTAAATCACTGGGATATGCACCGGGTTGGAGAATGGTCAAATCTCCATTTAAAGTAGTGATGTGTTTTTTTTTGTGGCCAGCGGGGTTTTTTTTTTTTTTTTTTTGGACAAAGTTGAAGCCCTCCTTCTCCCTGGAGGTGGGCTAGGGATCATTAGTTTGAGTTTTTGAAGTCTTTGGCCTTTTGATGTTCCTGTGTTCTCTTTAGGCGCAGCCTCGCCTGAAGGATATTAAATATCACTCCTACAAATTTCCTGTTAGGAATACCTTTTGGAACGGAGCATGTGTCAAAGGAGCGGGCCTTTAAATACATCGGTCACGGTTAAAGGGGCATAAAATGAGGCCAGATTAGACCCCGCCACCTTTTTCCTGCGAAGGCCGCCTCTGGACGAGTCGGGGGGTCCGACCCGGGGCACGGCGACCCACCGAAAAACCGCTCCCGCTTCCATTTCATTAAACAGAACTCTCTCAACAGAACTTGGATTCTGCCAGTCTCCTCGCCACCAGACGCCTCCCTCCTCCTCGTCGGAGCGGCGGATGGAGTCGGTCTCGGGGTCTCAGTCGGTTGATATTTTATTTATGAACGCTCAGCAGAGTTGGGAATAGATAATATTTCTTCTCTCTGGGTCTCTGATGTTTTGAGAAACAGGGGGGGGGACGGCTGCATCCCTGACGTCTTCACTTCAGACATTCCCCTTGTGTTTTTTGGGGGGGGGGGTTTTCTCGCCAGGACGTGCAGACGGACCGTTATCGCCGCACGCCGCCTCACGTGGAGCAGATGACGGTTCATGAAAGAGCATTCGTGATGTCGTTTGAAAGGAGCCGTCTGCGTCCGAGGCTGCTCTCAGAAACATTCGCCGTTTCTTCTCGCCGTGAACTGAAACAAAGGCGCGGCTGGTCCCTGAACGCCACACGGATTCCTGATGAGACAGAAGCAGCAAAAGTGTTTAATTGATGAAAAAAACAACAAAAAACAAACGCGACAATAAAGTTTGTACGGAAGAGGATTAGGGCCACATACGGCGATGGGAAATCTTTATTTTGGAATTCCAACTTTTTTTTCTCAGAATTCTGACTTTAAATCTCAGAATTCGGTAAAATACTTGTCATTTAGTCTTATTCTGAGAATTCATTCAGAATTTACACCAATTAATGTCCTCGCTTAGAAAAAAAAAGAATGTCTTTCTTTGTATATTTTATTTCTTAAATTTAACATAAAATGATCCATCCATCCATCCATCCGTCTTCACCCATCCATCCATCCACCATCCATCCATCTTCACCCATCCATCCATCCATCCATCTTCACCAATCCATCCATCCATCCATCCATCCATCTTCACCCATCCATCCATCCACCATCCATCCATCCATCCATCTTCACCCATCCATCCATCCATCCATCCACCATCCATCCATCCATCCACCCATCCATCCATCCATCTTCACCCATCCATCCATCCATCCATCCATCCATCCACCATCCATCCACCCATCCATTCATCTTCACCAATCCATCCATCCACCCATCCATCCATCCATCTTCACCCATCCATCCACCATCCATCCATCCATCCATCCACCATCCATCCACCCATCCATCCATCTTCACCAATCCATCCATCCATCCACCCATCCATCCATCTTCACCCATCCATCCATCCATCCATCCACCATCCATCCACCCATCCATCCATCTTCACCAATCCATCCATCCACCCATCCATCCATCCATCTTCACCCATCCATCCATCCATCCATCCACCATCCATCCATCCATCCATCTTCACCCATCCATCCACCATCCATCCATCCACCATCCATCCACCCATCCATCCATCTTCACCAATCCATCCATCCATCCACCCATCCATCCTCACCCATCCATCCACCATCCATCCATCCACCATCCATCCTCACCCATCCATCCACCATCCATCCACCCATCCATCAATCTTCACCAATCATCCATCCACCCATCCATCAATCTTCACCAATCATCCATCCACCATCCATCCATCCATTCATCTTCACCCATCCATCCATCCATCCACCATCCATCCATCCATCCGTCCATCCGATTTAGTCTGAATTGAGTTATTTTGAATCGACTCAAAGAGATCTATCTGGTTTATATCATATTTTACTGTAATCTTTCGTATTTTATGCACTTTGTGGAACTTATTATTTTTTCTTTTACTAGATAAACCCTGGACATAACTTCACATTTAATTTGGGGCGTTCAATAAGGGGATGGCTTGTTGAATGCAGGGGATTGGGAACATTTTGGGGGATAAACTAGTTTAATGAAAGATGCAGTTCGAGGAAGAAAACATTTTTCTTTTTACATCGTTCCACTTTTAGATGTTTCCATCATAAAACAGATTTTTTTTACTCAACAGTGATTCATACCAGTTTTATTCTTAGTATTCAAGATTTGAAACTGACAAAAAAAAGGACATATTCTGTCATTTTGGGGGTGATTGATAATCCAATTCCACTTCCTCAACGTCTTCAGGATTTCTGAGAGAATTTTCCTCCTCCTACATTTGATCGACCTTTTTCTATTTCAAATTAACCCCAGATGAAATTAATCCCTAACATGCTGATGAAAAATGAGGAAAGGTCAAAGTATTAATTGTCTAAAAATAGTCCCCGCCACAATAAATAGATCGAGACCTGACCTAATAACTAATGAACAAATATCTAGTACCAAAAATAACTGTGACAGTGATATTAATACTTAAACTCATGGTAGTATCTGAGACTACAGCTTTGGTGCTCTTATTTTGAAGGAGTACAGCGGAACTTGAGAACGCCAGTGTGTTGCGAGTGTTTGTTGAGAAAATAAAGTACGAGCTCTCCTCCTTCTTTTACACTATACATGCCCTGAGTGTTTTATTAATATTTGTAGTTTCAAAGTAAAAGTGTTTGTCATAAACCCTTGGCTACATTCACAAAAATAAAACACTGGTCCAAATTCAACCTCTTTGGTAAACCTTTCAGGGATTACTGCTAAGCTAACAAGCTTACTACTAAAAACTGAACAAATTATATTTATTTGGACAAGGCCTGGATAAAATGTATGTTTTGGTTCTATTTGAAAGAAGTTGTAAATGAATCCGTCTCTCTTTTACCACCAGTACGTCACACTCTAGCGCCTCACAGTGGTGAAGAGGAAATCTGGAAATTCTCAATGGACCAACGCCATGTCAGTATTGTATTCTGGTTGTTGATTGGTTCAGGGGGACGACCTGCCTTGGAGCATCATTTCCTGTGTTTTGGCCAATAGCAGATCAGCATGAAAAAAAAGCACATTGTAAACCATTAAATGGATCTAGTAGATCCCGCCTCCAGAGGAGGAGAGGGAAGTCTGTCCCCCTCTGCTCTCCACTTCACACAGACTGCCTTTCACCTTGCTGCTCTGTAGGTGTCGCTGTTGAAGCAAAGTCATTTTTCCGAATAAGACACAAAACAGATTCTATAAATGATACAGACAATTATGTCAACTAGTTATTACCCACTTTGGGGGGTTCCCAGAGTTTAATGCTGGTTTCGGAGGTCTCGGGGACAACCGTGAGGAGTTGCCTCGTATTTACGGGTAAGTAACGCTGGTCATTCGGTCCGAACAACTAATCATTGCACGGAATGAGGGATTTTAAGCCTGTTGATGGATGTGAGAGTGACCCCTACTGGCCTCTTGCGCTCCGGCAATTTTGAGCGTAAATAAGCAGATAAGAGTGAGTAGTTAATCGGTGGGAAGTCGTAACTTGATCTTCTCCACCTCGTCTTTCCCTGGTGTTGGAGGTGAATGAGTTGTAAGTGTGGGACTGCGGTGGAATAGGCTGTCAGGTTTCATTAGCTGAAGCCATCTCTATCTCAGGAGGAATGTGGCCAGTGGTTTAAAACCAATTTCCATTACCTTCCTTCATTTTATTAACTTCCGTACCGTTACAAGGAGCCTCCCGTCGACGGCGGTTCCCCCTCACTGTCTTGTACTTTGCTGATATCCCTGAGTGAGTAAGGTACTGAAACCTCACTTATCCTGGACTTTGTATGTTCCCTTTAATCACAAAGCACCTTAGCTTAGCCCTCTCCGACCGTGTGCCAGGAGTGTTTGGTTCCTGCCCGTCTCAGAGGTCGGATGTCGGTGAGCTTGTTTCAAGTATGGAACCAAATCTATGCTTTTCCCTCAGTGGATGTCTGATCACAGAATGTAGGGTCATCACAATATATCCCTGACAGGACCATACGTTTTCAACCATTGCTGCGATTCGGTCAAATGTTGTGCACATGAATCTATCTCCACAACTATCAGGTGTGTCTGAAGTCAACTTGGTCCCTGCGGACAAGTGAGATCTAAAACAATTTATTTTCAGTATCAGTAACATTCTTCCTGTATCTATCTATGAGTAATCTGTTACTATGTTTGAGTAATCTGTTACTATGTTTGAGTAATCTGTTACTATGTGTGAGTAATCTGTTACTATGTGTTAGTAAAATATTACTATGTGTGAGTAATCTGTTACTATTTGTGTGAGTAATCGATTACTATGTGTGAGTTATCTATTGCTATGTGTGAGTAATCTGTTACTCTTTTCAAGTAATATATTACTATGCGTGAGTAATCTATTACTATGTGTGAGTAATATATTACTATATGTGAGTAATATATTACTATGTGTTAGTAATATATTACTATGTGTGAGTAATATGTTATTATTTGTGAGTAATGTGTTACTATAAGCATGAGTTATCAATTGCTGTGTGAGTAATCGATTACTATGTGTGAGTAATATATTGCTATGTGTGAGTAATCTATTACTATGTGTGTAATCTGAGATTAAACACACAAAAACAAAAAAACACCTGTATTCCTGCCCTGTAACATCATTATATTACAGTAACACCATGTAACTGATGGACAATGGACCAAAAATGGGACAAAAATGGCTGAAAAATACTACCCATGTCCACTAGGGGGAGTTTTATGTACATACTCCAACCCTTGACTGTGATTTGAACCTTCTTTCAATCTTTTTTTAAAAATTTTCTTTATAAATACGTATAATTATGAACAGTAAAACAATAAATGAATGCAGAAACAAGGAAGGAGCCTGATTATGTGTCTGTTGGGAAGAAGGTGGAGTTGGGAAAACAGCTCCGTTTGAATCGTCTGACTTCAGACCCCGGACTCGGCGAGACGTACGGTTACCGGAATCCTCCTGCGGGAAGCCGGACCTGTGCGGTAAATAGCAAGTGTGATATCCATCTACCTCATGATCCCAGTCCGGCGCTGCTGATTAGATCTGTGGGGAGTATTTGTCCGTGAATGAGATGGGATTTTTCTCGCAGCCTGGGAAAAGTATGGCGGCTGTGAGATACCCCCCGCTTTGCGACGGCCGCCTGGGACCGCGGAGGAAATGGAAGAGGAGGAGGTGAAAGTTCAGGTGTCTGCCACAGGATTTAATTAGAACGACGGGATGATTTTTGTCCTCTGTTAAAAGTCGCTCCAGGCATTCGTTAATTGTCCCGTTCCCCATTTCTTCTTCAAACAGGGTCTCCTCCGGAGCTCATTAGTATTCATCATGCCTGAGCATTTGAATATTGATTTCAAAGATATTGTACCGAACCCAACTCTCAAACTATCTTATCCTGCTCTTATCTTATTACTCTACAAGGGAATCATTTCCCCGTACCTTCATTGCGAAGTTTCGTCCTCCTCTGACAGAGATTGAGAAATTATAGGGACTACAGAAACGAAAACGGACTTAATTATTAACTGATGAACGAGTCATTATTGATCATTTAGCCTTTCATGTCCTGCTCAACTGTCTGATTCAGCACATTTTGAGTCTCTATTTCTTATTTAAAATGTGATTGATCCGTTTGTAATCTGACCCAGGGGCCGTAAGTATGCGCTGAAATGTAAGGGGCCAAGGATGGAGCCCTGGGGGACACCGCGGGTCAACGGGGGCCACAGAGGAGGAGGCATTAATCATGGCAATTTAGAAGTAGGATTTATTTTTGGCGTATTAAAGCATGTGAGGACTTAATAAATAGAATTATGTTACTTGATAAAAACCCAACTATAAGTAGCTTAAAATCGACTATTTTTCATGAAATGCAAAATTTTTCTAATTAAATAATAATCATAGTAATCGGATGTGACCTCACTCCCTCCCTCACTTGTCGGCTTCTGATGACACCTTCATCTCGGATAGAGAAGGGCGAAATAAGTAACATTTTAATAAATTAATTTGTGGAAAAGAAAAAGATAGAATCAAGCACCTTCTTTCATGTGGTGTCCCACAGGGCTCCGTCCTAGGCCCCTTTCTCTTTAGCATGAACATGCTGCACCGGGTTCATGTTATAAACAGCTTCAGTCCCATTTTACAATAAGAAACAGTAACTCAACATGTGCTCAACCAAACATCTGAGCTGGACATTGAAAGGTTTGATAATAAAGTATGAATAATAAGTAAATTCTCGACCGAGTCAAATCCATCAGAGCGGATTGATTTCTACTTTTTATTTCATCTGACTATGTAAAAGTAGTTACTTAGATGTAATTTGGCATAAAACTCGTATCGATGAAACTTTTTTCTTTTCATGATAATTATATATTTTATTTATGTGCGCTTTTCAGGACACTCAAGGTCACCTTACAGATAAAACTATAAAAAAACAAGACAATAAATATCAAGACATTAGTGAAAGGATGTGCAATCAAAGCTAAAAATAAATACAAGGTCAACAACGGCGATCACACAGAATAAGCAAGTCTGACTAAAGTTGGGTTTTTAAACGGGATTCAAAGGTGGGGAGGGGGTTCCAGAGACGAGGGGCTGCACAGCTAAAATGTTCTGGACCCCATAGATGATACAGGGGAAGGAGGCGTAGTGAGGAGCAAGGAGGAGGAAGAGCCGAGACTACTGGAGGCTGTGTAGATGAAAGGAGGTGCGAGGTTATGGAGGGCCTTGAAGGTGAGGAGGCGGGTCTTATAGTCGATGAGGTGATTGACAGCTGCTGGATGATGGTGGTGATGTGTTCTATGGAAGGAGTTCTGTTTTCTTTTCTGTTCCCGCGTCTTAAGGGACGGAAACATTCCTTTTATTGAGTACAGAAAACACAATCATTTGGTCACATGATCCTTTGAAGACGTGTGATTGGTGGAATACGTGTAAAACCAACAGACAGACTTAGAAGCTGACCAACAGCATTCCTTTATGGAAAAACACTTAAAAAACATTTTACAAAGAGGCATCGTCAAATATATTCATAAGCAAAAAATGTCGGATCGTTTTTTTTTAGCCTGGAGCTAAACCAGCAGTCGTTAACCCACTTACCGGCGTTTAATAAGAGAAAGCTGAGATTAACCTCGCCAATTACTCCGACCAAAATTCATTAAAACTGTAATCACGCATAAAATGAGATTGATAGATTTTATTTTCTCCTTTTTTCTTCTAAGAAGGCTGAGAAAAAGGGGAATAGAAAAGGAATTATGTGTCCTGATGTGGGATTTACTGGACAGCAAGTTAATTCAGCGGCTTTCAAAATATGGTAAGGCAGCAAAATCCTCCCGGGCAAATTATGGACTTCTCCAGCGTAATCACAGCGTTTTCTAACGGGAGACAGGGGTTATGCCCCCCGACGAGCACACACACACACACACACGCACAAACACACACACACGCACACACACACACACACGCACACACGCACACGCACACCGGCACATATCCTGCTCGGCAATATAATATCTGGTTTATCTTGTTGCTGGGAATAGTCAAATCCTTCACAGGGGGAACCACTCCGTTGCCAGGATTAGCTTCACGCCTCCTCGCCATCTCGCCCTTATTTTCCCATTTTTCCTCTCAACAGACGAGTTTAAAGCCAGTGTTTTTAAATGTTCGGCAGAATTCGATCCCTGGCTTTTACGATGGGGGAAAATATTTATTTGGTTAATCGCTTAAGCGTCACGCTGAGCTCCGAGTCTTCGCAGAATTACGAGCATTACGGGTCAAAGTTTGGGCAGAATCGTCCTTTTTTATGGATCCTGTGTTCAAAAAAAAAGCTACCAGAGTGATTTCAGCCGATAGAAGTAGGCCGTCCGTTTCACCAGTTTTGAAGATGTGGGTTTTCTACTTAAAGCCATAATGGAGCTAGAACTATGCTGTCGTCCACCGCAGGGAGGGTATATCCTCAAAAATCCCCCCGTCCCCAGCGTTGTGCAAGCATTCCAAATTAAATAAGAATTTATGTCTGAAAAACAGTGTTTTTTTTTGTAAAAAAGGAAAAAAATACTCACCCTTATGAGTAAAATATGAACTATTAGAGTAAAATATTATACAATATAAAATAGATCTATTGGAGTTGATTCATATGCACCAACTTTTGAGTGAATGGGGTTAAAGGTTAGGATGTTATGTCCTTAAAACATCGTTTCTCTTTTAAAAATCTCCCCATAGTGAGTTAAACATGAACTATTAGAGTAGAATAAAATAAATTTAAGACACCTCTCTTATATTCGATTCATATGCACCAAATTGGGACTAAATCGGACCAACGGTTGAGAAATTATAACACGATAAGGGTGATTTTGGAGATAAATCTCCCCCTAGTGGTGAAAATGTACCCTACATATTTTCGGGGAAATAAAATACTTTCTCCAACCTTGCTGCTTTTAAAGTTGCAACTTAATATGAATAATGTATATAGAAAATAAATAAAAATTTAAAGGCATCGAGCATAAGATGAATGCGATCTTATCCCCCCCCCCCCTAGTTGACTTAGGAGTGGAATACCTGCTGGTGTAAAGGTTCATTTTGAATTTACTACTAAGGCTGACGCCAGGCGAAGCCTGTCTTTGATTGATTGTTGAGACCATTGATCTAATTTTGAAAACCTTTGAATCTCTCCTCTGCATCCGTCCCTTTCCTTTTTCTTTTCTTTTTTTTTTTTGACTTCGGAGCAAACCTAATTTCCTCGTACCTCACGCAGAGCCTCGCTCTGGAAGGCAGGAAAACAGAGTGAATAAATAAATAAAGAAACCCAAGGAACAGGTCTTTCACAGCGGTCTAGAGATTTTTATAGACTCGCTCAATTAAATTTGTCTTATTTGGAACGATGGGGCACCGTAATTCAATAAGAAGTAATGTAGTTGAAAAGGCCTCCGACTGTGCGGCCATTAGGTGAGAGAGTGTTACCATGGGAGTATTAACATGCGGGGATTACAGCGGCGGACCACCGGTCTCAGCCAATTAGAATCAAGAGTGGGCCGCGAGAGCGGATGTGTTGGTGGGAATCCGGGGGCTCCCATGTCCTGCTGCGAGGTTGAGAGAGAGGACATCAGAGCGGGAGCGCTTAATGGAAGCAGGTTATACTTCTGAGAGGAGAGGAAGAGCGTTTTTGGCGTTTTTGTTTTTTTTGTTTATTATTAGGAGCCGAGAACCAGCCGTGATGCTGGTTCACTGTCATCAGTTACTCCAGTAACAACCAGCTCGGCATTATGGGATGTGTTAGAATGATGTTGAGCCGCTTAAGGAGATCTCGTTTGTATTTTGTTATATTTTATTGTACTTCTTCATATTTCACCCCTTTAAGCGGCTTTAAAAAAAAAAAAACAGTATTTACAGATTTATTTTTTTACATTTTTTACTGTTACTTCCCAGCAATAATGTCGAATTATGTCCAAATGGAAAAAATATGAATCTACAAAAGGAGATCCATCTTGTATTTATATATTATTTCATTATAATTGTTCATATTTCACCCATTAAAGGGGCTATTTCTCAAAAAAAACAAAAAAAACACAGATTTATTTTATAGTAACTTCCCAGCCGTATGTCCAATTGTGTAAATTGTATATATATATATATAATTTCAGTATAATAGTTCATATTTTACTCATTAATCCCTTTAATGTTCTGCCCAACTGTTTGGTTGAGCTCATTTTTAATTCCCTATTTTTATTGAAAACTGTGACAACTTTCCATTAAAGTTTGGATTTTCTAATTATTATTTTTTTTACTGTTTAAGAGCTCGTTTGAACGTAGAAACGATTTTCTCATTTTATTGTAAAGTTTGAGGGTTTAAGACATAAAATTAGTAAATAAAACAAGTTTTTTTATTTTTTATTGGTGAGGACATTAAAGGGTTTTAATGGGATTTTTTTGTTTTGTTTGTTTATTGATTTTTGATGGCTACTTCTCAATATATATATATATATATATATAAATATATATCGTTTCATTATGTTTTACTTATTAAGTAGGCTTTTAAAAAAAAAAAAAAATCTGTTTATTTTTATTTTTATTTTTATTTTTTACTGTTTTTCTTTCCTCTACTGTTGAAACATGGCGGCACAGAGCGGACCCAGGAATTTTCATTTCACTCTCCTGAACATTAGGAGATTGGAGCTTCTTTCGCTTTGTCCGTCTATTGTGAATAAAACCTCATGATGGATTACCATGAAGATAATAAGAATAAAGCTTTTGAGAAAATTGATCATGAGGTCATAAGAACGCAGATGCGCCGGGGGGAGGGTCTGGGACACGGACATGAAGCATTCTGCTGAGTCAGGAATTCTCGCTGTCAGGTGAGTTTGAATAGTAAACAAGAAAAAACAACCCCGGGGGTTGGGGTTGTACTTTATTGGACTCTTGGCTCTAATCCGTCTTCTTTCTTCTCTCTCACATCTACCGGCGTCTCTGCAAAGACTGGACTGGTCAGGTGACAGGAAGAAGCGCCAAGTCGCTATCAGCACCAGTCCTGTGTTACCCCTTTTCCAACAAAAATAACCTGGTGCTAGTTCGGTGCTGGTGCTAGTGCCAGTGCTTAGTTGGTTAAACCTCCTCAGAACTTTGCCATTCCATTGGCAAGGAGCCAAGTCCAAGCCACGCCCTTCGTCACCGTGTAACGTAATCGGTTCTTGGCTGTGAACATGCAACCTTTTGACTTTTGGGAGTCAGGAGCTGGTACTTAGGCTGTCGAAAAGCAAAACACTGGTGCTAAGTCAGGCTCTGGCGCCGAACTAGCTCTGGAACCAGCTTGGTGGAAAAGGGTCCGATGGGCCCTTCGTGTGCCCATCCGGTACACAATGGAGGCCCATAAACGGGATTATACATAGTTTTTTTGCATTTTTTTTTCCAACCCTTTGATGTCCTGCTGCTTTGATGTTTGGTTGAGCACATTGCGAGTTTTCTCTTACTGGAAAAAATGTGACTGAACTGGTTTATAATATGATCCAGCGGTAGCATGTTTATGCTAAACAGTAAGGGGCCGATGATGGAGCCCTGGGGGACACCACAGGTCAAAGGGGCAGTTGAGGAAGGGGCATTAAGCCGGGCTACAGAAAAAGTTTGATTCAATAAGAAAAACAACTTCTTGTTTTGTAGTAAATTTTAAAAAATATTAAATTTAATTATGAATTAAAAAAATAAAAAATAAATAATAATTAAAAAAAAATAAATATATATATATATATATATTTTTTTTTGTACCAGCAATCAGGGGGGATTGCTGGTACAACGCAGGGGACTGGGGGCTTTTTCGGGGTTAAACCCTTGCTGTGGGTCCGGTTCGTTCCCTGGCTCCTCTGATTGACATCTTCCAGGGTTACAGAGTGAATTAGAGTTGATTGTTTTACTCAGGCGTCGTTAGGAAACCATCATGGAGGTTTTATAAAAACTGGTCCCAGCTGTAGTTTGGTTAAAGGGCTTTGAACCTCATCCAGGCGTGTTTGAGGGTTCGATCAGAGTCCTCCTTATTTCAGGGTTTCTTATTATCACTGTGTTATAAATCAGGACGGCGTTGTGTCCTTCTGTGTTTTCAGTGGTTGAGAAAGTCTGCGGCGTTTTTCATTCTCATGACTAGATATCAAAAACACCCAAATATGTATTTTCATTTCCTGTCAGTCCGTCTGTTTGGAGAAGAGAGGATTTACAGAACAAAACCCAGTTCATGCGTGTGTGTGTGTGTGTGAGAGAGAGTGTGAGAGAGAGTGTATGTGTGTGAGAGTGTGAGTGTGTATGAGAGTGTGTGTGTGTGTGAGAGTTCGAGTGTGTGTGTGTGAGAGTGTGAGTGTGTGAGTGTGTGTGTGTGAGAGTGTGTGTGTGTGTGTTTATGAGAGAGTGTTTGTGAGTGTGTGTATATGTCTGCGTTTGTGTGTTTGTGAGCGTGAGTCTGTGTGTGTCTGTGTTTGTATTTATGTGTGAGTGTGTGTGTCTGTGTGAAAGAGTGTGTGTGTGCGTGTGAGAGTGTGTGTGAGAGTGTGTTTGTGAGCGTGAGTCTGTGTGTGTCTGTGTTTGTATTTATGTGTGAGTGTGTGTGTCTGTGTGAAAGAGTGTGTGTGTGCGTGTGAGAGTGTGTGTGAGAGTGTGTTTGTGAGCGTGAGTCTGTGTGTGTCTGTGTTTGTATTTATATGTGAGTGTGTGTGTCTGTGTTTGTATTTATGTGTGAGTGTGTGTGTTGGTGTTCGAGTGTGAGTGTGTGTGCGTGTGTGAGTGTGTGAGAGAGTGTTTGAGAGCGTGAGTGTGTGTGTGTCTGTGTGTTTGTGTGTGTCTATGTGAAAGAGTGTGTGTGTGTGTGAGTATGTGTTTGTTAGTGTGTGTGTGTGACTGTGTGTGTTTGTGTGAGAGAGTGTGTATAAGTGTGCGTCATTGAGTGTGTGTCTGTGAGAGTGAGTGTGTGTGTGTGTTCGAGTGTCATTGTACGGTTGTGTGTTTTCTGTACGCGTGTGTGTAAGTGAGGGTGCAAGTGTGTTTATGTGTTTATGTGAGTGAGTGATTGTGTGTGTTTGTGTGTGTATTTTTGTCTGTTTGTGTTTTTGTGTGTGTTTGTGTGTGTGTGATTGTATGTGTGGGTGTGTGTGTGTGTGTGTTTGTGTGTGTGTGTGTGTGATTGTATGTGTGTGTGTGTGTGTTTGTGTTTGTCTGTGAGTGTGTGTCTGTGAGTGATTGTGTGTGTGTGTATTTTTTTCTGTTTGTGTTTTTGTGTAAGTGTGTGTGTGTGTGTGTGTTTGTGTGTGTGTGATTGTATGTGTGTGTGTGATTGTATGTGTGTGTGTGTATATGTGTGTGTGTTTGTTTGTGTGTGTGTGTGTGTGTGTTTGTGTGTGTGTGATTGTATGTGTGTGTGTGTGTGTGTGTGTGTGATTGTATGTGTGTGTGTGTGTGTGTGTGTGTGTGACTCTTTGCTATCACTGACCTGAGATGTGTCACTAGCGATGTCAGAGATGGATGGAAACACAAAGTGCCTCAGGACGTCGTAACAAAGTCCCCGGCCCCCCCGGCCCCCCCGTCACAATTACCCACTCATGTCTAATTGGCATTTGAGGCTTCTGTGTTTGATGGAGCGTGTTCACATTAGCATGAAGTGCTAGGGCGCCGTTCGCCAAGCTGTGACTTAACTGGTATCACGCTTTGTTACTCCTCTATCTGCTTATATAATTTAACCATGTAAATTTACGCTGCCTAATTAACGGCGTCAGCCCCTCGTCTGATGCGAACCGACACGGGATGCATCCGGTCCCTGGCGCTTCTGTCCGTTCTGATGACTTCAGAGCGCCGGCCTTGTCTGGTGGCCGCGGCGCCGGAGTTTCTGCGGCGTGCTTGGACAGATCCATTAGTGCGTGGGAACTCAGATTAGTGGAGTGGAGTGGGGTGGAGTGGAGTGGGGTGGAGGCGCCCACCATGCAAACTTTTTCAGAGCTGTCCTCAGATAAATTCAGTTTATCGCAGTTGTCGGTAATGACGTAAGATCGGAACGCTTGAGACAAAGATGCACGGACAGAAGTCTGACTTCTATCGTAAATCTGAGATTTTCAATATCAAACAGTTTGACGGCCTCAAAAAGAAAGAAAACTATATAAAACTTATATTTCTGCATATGTTCGTTCTTTCCTGCGGTGTCCCTCAGGGCTCCGTCCTCGGCACCGTGGTCTTCAGCAGATACATAAAACCGTCGTACGACATAGAGACTCAACCAAAGAGTTCAGCAGGATCTTAAAGGGTTTAAATGAAAATAAGATAATATTCTCACTTGAAGACCTTTTGTCTACTTTTTGACATCCTGCGGATCTGAACCCATAATCTCAGAGTTCTGCTGAGTCGTCATTACTGGACCAGAACTCCTGTGTCTCTGGGACTACACTTTGTTTTTGCTTATATATGTTATAACAGTTGGGAAGTTACATCCAAAAACCAGTGTTTTTAATAAAAAAATAAAACCGTAGGGGATAAACTATGAACTATTAGAGTAAAACATATTCACGCAAAAGACGCGTCTCCTTGAGTCGATTCATGTCCAACAAGTTTGACCTGAATCTGACAAACAGCGAGGAAGTTAAGTCAAAAAGAAGAAGCTGAAAAAAACGAACCCTGCCGAGTAAAATATAATAATAATAATAATAATACATATAATTTATAATGAAAAATAATATGAAAAAGTTGTTGAAATGAATAAAAGCCGTTTGTGTAAAAATATGATTAAATGATTAGACACTTTTAGGCTAAATTTTTTTTTACGTCTGAAAAAAAAAGCCAAATATGAACTGCGATTCTATGAATTTAACGTATATAAAAGTTTAAAGTCGGGTTCCTGAAGCGATTTCACTTTCCTTTCAATCCCTGTCATAGAGTAGAGACTTCAGCCTCTACAAACTTCTGAGGCAGTTCTGCGGCGGCGGCGGCCGATGATTAGGCTGGATACGTGGAGTGCGGCTGAAAGCAGGGCTTCAGCAGCGGGAGAGTTGGCCTGATATGTTCTCCACCACAAACTCATTCAGCCAGTCGGGATATTAGATCAGACTGGTGGTTTGTGATGGTGGCAGGGTCAGTGAGCATCTTCGCTAACCCCCCTCCTCCTCCTCACCCCACCCTCACCCCGCCCCCTCCCATTGCTGCTCACCCATTTGCTTCTTTGCCGCACTGCAGGGTAATCATGAGAGTGACACTTTATGAGAGGCAGGAAGGCAAAGCGTGGCAGAGGAGGGTCCTGGTTTCCGTCCGAGTTTTGAGCTCCGGAGTTAAAAAGCGATTAAGTTTGAATTAACTTAGATTAAGCTAATTGTTTAAATTCATGATTCATCGGTGAGTCGTCATTCTCATGTCATGAACACGGCCAGGAAATGTGAAAGGTGTTTCAAGTAATGTTTTCAAACACCATGAATACCTTTTTCGGCTAAATGTTTTTTTTTTTACGATTGTACGATAATAATTATATCCCGAAACATCATCCCCGCCGTTGCTGCAGATCGGTCCCGTTATCGCGAAAACTCGAAAACCATCTCATGTATCATTCTCAAATTTTATAACCCCCTAGACGTTAGTGCCAGGAAGAACTGGGGTGATTTTGGGAAAGGTCAGTTGCATGTTTACACCACTAGGGGGAGGCTTAGCTCCGAAATCACAGTTTTTGGGTAATAATATCTCATACCATTGGATCAATATAGTCCAAATTTTATTAGATTTACTTCGGTCCTATTTACATTTCTTTCGTTCTCATGTTCACACAAACAAATTCTTATACTCTTTTTTTGGTTTCGACTCAAGAACAGCTCAAACAGTTCATATTTTACTCACTAGGGGGTGATAATTACAAAAAACACTGTTTTTCAGACGTTACTTTGTAAGAATTTATTTGATTTAGTCTAAATTTTATACAAATGAATTATCCCAAGGAGATCTGTCTGCTATATATCATCATTTTACTCTAATAATTCATATTTTATCCACTAGAGGGAGCATTTCTCATGAAAAAAACACAGTTTTTCTGACATATCGTCCTCAGCGTTGGTCCGATTTAGTCCAAATTGGGTTTGTATTAATCAACTCCGGGAGATCAATATTGTATATATCAAGTTTTACTCTAAAAGTTTATATTTTACTCACTTATTTATACATTTTTAACTTTATTGGTTTATTTGAAACATGCAGCGCACAGGGGGTTATAAGGCGGTTATAAACTCATTTTACTTGGGTTGTCCTTGGGCAGGAAGGAAGGAAAACAGTTAAAACTAAAATAAACAGTTAAAAGAGAATATATAGCCGTCATAAAACAACATTACATCATATATCCAACATAAAACACTAGGGGGAGCATTTTCACAAAAACAACACTGTTTTTCTGACATAACTTCACATTTAATTGTGAAGAGTTCAATCGCTGGGATAGCATGGGACTAGTTGCACATGATAGATGACGAACACTCCTCTTAACCCTTCATCGTCTTGCTCAACCGTTTCTTTGGGCTCATTTTTGAGTCACTATTTATAAATGGAAAAAAAATAGGAGTAAGTTTTTAATTGTTCGACCCAGCGGTAGCACGTACGTGCTAAACAGAAAGGGGCCGAGGACGGAGCCCTGGGGGACACCACCCGTCAAAAGGGGCCCCCCGAGGAGGTGGCATTAACCATGACTATTGAGAAAGTCGTATGTGATAAGTAGGATTTTTTTTTTTTGCCGTATTAATGAAGGCGATGACTTAATAATCAGAATCATTTCACTAGATCCAACAAAAAAAAAGTCCAATTGGGGTCAAATAGGTTGAAATAATAAATAAAATGGACTATTTTCAAAGAATATACAAAAAAAAAAATCCAGAAGTCAGATTTATTTTTTTGAATATGTTTTATTTAAAATAAAATGAAATTCTCAAAGAAAAAATAATTTTACAAAACATTTTTTCCACAGTCATTTTTTCTTGGCGATGAGATTAAAGTGATATTAATGCTACAGCTAAGAAAGGAGCCCTTTAAAATTAAAATAAAAAAAATCCTACAATCAATACGAACAGACTCGTTTCATTTATAATAATCAATAATAAAATAAATAACAATCCCAGTTTCATTTTGGAATGTTATATGTTTTGGCCATAATCGGTGGCAGGAGATGAAGGACACATGTTGACTTTTCCGTACGCACAGAATTATTTTGGATTCGGGAGCAAACCCTCCCGAGTGATTCATTTTTCACGGGCCGCACATTTGCCGCTGTTTCTTTGAAGATCCGTCGACGGGCTTCTGCTCCGACTTTGGCCTGTAATAAATAAGAATTCCCCCGAGGGTCCGGCTCATAGGTTCTGTTTACATTGACCAATGGAACCACCGCCTGGGAAAACCAGAGCAGGAGCGCCGTCGGGATCCAAGCAGGTGGGTTCTGGGGCTTCAAAGAACCAAAGTTAATCTGCTAAAAAAAAAAGAAGAAGAAAAATCTAAAGCCAGATTTCTGAAATGTTCTGAACATCTACCGGTTCCTGCTCGCGGAAGACGGCGGGCTCACCACCGAAGGAATGCTTTGATGCGGCTGATCCCCTCTCAACTTTTACTTAGTTGATTTGAGTTTTTATGTATAATATGTATTTCAAATGGGAGCTGCTCTTTTTTTATTTTTTTTTATGAACTTGAAGGAAATCCTGGAGAAATATCCTCGGAGTTTGAGGGGCTTCTCTTAAAGCGTCGGTTGATTCGAGGGGCTCAGCGGCAAAACCTTCCATAACGCAGAGGAGGGGAAAAGTGCCGGAGCAATCCGCTGATGGAGATTCTTCTTTATCGGACTTTAATTATCGGAGGGGAATGATAATGGGAAGATATCGATCGGCGTCTTTCTAACATCTTTATCGTGAAGTTTGATTCAGAAAAAAACTTTTGACACTATTTTAAACTCATACTAAACCCATACACACCTGTACTGAAAAAAACAGAAGAAGAAAACTACTTGCGATGTTAAAATTTCAAAATGAAGCACATGGAAATACATTTCCGATATTTTTGTCGGAGATGTTATGGAGGCGACATAATACCTAACAGTCGCAGATGACTTTTGTTAACGCGATAACTCGAAAACTGTATCATGGATTGTTTTAAAAGTTTATACCCATATAGACCTTCGTGCGAGGAAGAACTGGAGTGATTTTGGGAAAGATCGGTTGAATAGATTCTCAACCGTAGGTCCGATTTTGTCCAGATTTGGTGCGTATGAATCGACGCGAGGGGATCTATCTCGCTAATATCATATTTTACTCTAATAGTTCCTATTTTACTCACTAGGGGGAGCTTTTTTTGATTGCATACATTGTTTTTCGAACACAACTTCCTAACTGTTTATCCGATTTAGTCGAAAATAAAGTCGAAGTTGCGTTACTTATTAGGTTTTGTAGCACGAAAATAAAACAATATTTTGCCGATTCGGCAGATTTTGATCAATCTGTACAAAACTTTTCATCGTAACCAAATTACGCTGAACATTAGCTTTTAGGGACTTCATGAGTTTAACCCTTTAAATTCCTGCTCAACTATGTGGTTGAACTCATTTTAAGTCTCTATTTCTTATTGAAAAAGGTGACTGAAGTGGCAGCATTTATATGCTGAAGAGTAAGGGGCCGAGGGCGGAGCCAGGTGGGCCGGTGTCCCCACCACAGGTCAAACACAGGGCTCCTCTTTCTTTCTCCGCTGTGGGCCGACGTCTCGCTCTCATTGGCTGTACAGGGCGGCAGCACCTTTTTGACAAAATGAATAATCGGGCTCTCCTTTTAGGTGCCGCGGCGACGTCTTCTCCTGTAACGTGGACGGTTTAAAGCGGACTACAAATGGAGGCAGGATAGCATGAAATAGATGGGAAGTAATGGAGGAAATGGCCCCCGAGGCTCCATCTTAGTTTATATGCAGGGTTTTTGTGGAGAGTGATTGTTTTCTCTGTGCCTGCAGAGGGGGGTGTTGCCCCGGACATGGACTCCTGTCCTCCGCTCACCACCTGCACCTCCACTTCTCCTCCTGATGTCCGTTTAATTGCGTGCAGGTTTGAAAGCATTTCATTGTAATATGAAAAGCGGCACATCCCGGTGTATTCACGACCTTTTCCCGTTTCCTCAGGTGAGACCCTGAGCGGAATATTAACCGACTCTGTTCGCCGTACGTAGAAGATCTGCTGATGGACATTTCCCCTCTGTGGTCAGATGAACATATTAGGGATTAAAGTTGAATGTCAGTTTGACATTTACCAGAAGATGAAAAAAAAAATATATTTTTTTTATTATTTAATTATTTTATGCACACAAACTGATAATGTCTCACTTTTTCATCGGTGCAATGTAAAGAAAAAGGCAAAATAAACACAGAATTATAAGGAAAAAAACATCATAGTAGTCGTAACATCTAGCTCGGTGGCGTTTTTCACATTTTACATTTATTGTTATATTTTAATCTGATATTTAAATTTGAAAAAGTGAAGGTGGAAACACTCCACTGTATGAGACCGCCGTGTAAATATGAGAAATAGTTGAGGTTGAAGAATTGGATGCAGAGATAGCTGAGGTGAGATAGCTGAGGTTCAGATGGCCCCCCTCCTGGCGCCGGGCGTCAGGAAGAACGAAGTAGCCATTTTGTGGCGAGTGCGGTGGTGCGGTAGAGATGAGATGGTTAACACCCTTCTGCAGTACAGCCACTCTCCTCTCTCCCCCCTCTAATTTTCCCTCTCTCTCCCTCTTTCGTTCCTTCCCTCGCTCGCTCGCTCGCTCGCTCGCTCAGTGGACTATGAAGACACTTCATCTTCCCTGACAGTATGACCACTGCTGCATGTTCTGATGCGTTCAGCATACCTTCATTGCATCATAAATAAATCAGAGAAATGACTTTTTCTTTCTCTTCCCCTCGCATGTTCCTTTATCCCCCCCCCCCTCTCCTGTTCCTGATATCTCCAGGAGTTTCTGGAAAATAGGAAATGGTACGTCTGAGTTTTCCTGTGACTCCCCCCTCCCATCCCCCTCTCTTCCCCCCACTGCTCCGTCTCAATGTGTGGGATCATCTCCGTCCATATCCCCGTTTTGCAATATCTGGTGGGAAAAAGAAATTATTTTGGCCCCATAATGATACTGAGTCCTTGTTATGACATTGTCTGCTTTTATTTTAATTTAAACGTCACGGATGTGAGGGATTTTCTTAATTAATTTGCAAGCAGGGAAGCAAAATGCAAAGTTGTATCGTAGCAGGAGCGTCGCATCATTTTTCCATCTTTGAGAGGGTTTTTTTGGAGGGGGGGAGCAGCAGTGTGACATGGGGGGCTACACAAATCAACTTGACATGCTTTTTTATTCATGCTAGACACAACCCCCCCCCCCACCCAAAAAAAAAACCAGCACACACACCACCTAGCACACATGTACATTTGTGGGGCTGTAGATTACATGAGCAGGCGGGGTAGCAATGGGTGGAAGAAGAAGGAGAAGGGGGGGTGTGAAGAAAGATTGTCAAGAACCATTCCCCCCACCCTACTGACTCCCAGTCCCTCCACCCCTCCCTGTAATCTCTGCTCCTCCACGGGTAGTCTCAAACCTTGTGTTCGTCCACCACCAACCAATTACCTGGCAACCCTGCCCTTATCCCCAGCACAGGCGTGATGCTGCTGCATGATGGGCTTTTTGTATATTGAATTCCATCTCCCGGTGAGATAAAGGGTGTAGGAACAGGGCTCTGGCGCTGTGCCAGATAAGTGTTTCTCACAAACTGTTCCTCGTCGCTTCTTCTGACACTGATTGTGGAGAAAAGAGACATTGGGGATGGCAAGGGGGAGGGTGGGGGGGCTTCGGGGAGGTGGGGTAGGGGATGATGTTGCGAGATGGGACCCCATTTCAGTATGGTTTTCCTCGTGTCTTTAATTTGTTGTAAAGAGAGAAGTTGGATCCCAAACGCTTTCTTGTTCTTCCGTATTCTGAGAATCTTTTGTTTCAACGGTGAAGTTTATATTCAAATACCAGGAAAAAAAACTGTTTCTCCCGCTTCTCCTCTTTCTTTTTTTTCTTCTTCTTCCTCCTTTCACGTGGCAGACTTACCAAACAGCAGATATTACTCCCTGGATCAATAGTTTATCTTCATTTAGGGCGGCTGTTCTATCTGCGGAGGTGACAGTTATGGGTTGAGTAGCTGTGCGGAGTATCAGCTTCTATTCAGCTTTCATCCCTTCCCTCTAAGTCCTATTTGTAAGCTGTCCCGAGAAGTGTCCCCTGGTACGTATGGCCTGAGCCCGGTCCATCTATCTGTCTCTGTCGGGCCCACTGCAGGGAACCGCAAACTCATCGGTCGTCCTGGGGAACAATGTAAGTGATGGAACACTGTTCATACATCAAACCTGCAGGGCGTTTGACGGCGCGGGACAGGAACGGTGAAAATAATGACCACGGCAATATGTATCACGGGTTAAAAATAGAGCGGGGCGGAGGAGGTGCTGCTGAAGTCGGAGCGGAGAGCTCTTCTGTGTGACCCGCCCAACCCGGGCCCTCCCGCCGCTTTAGAGGTTAATGGAAGCTGAAGCTTGAGTGCAGAAGAAAATATGTTTCCAGTTAGCTACAATGAGTGATATTCAAGTACTTGGACACTAATATGCTCCAATTGAATTTCTCTCTTTGTCAGGTGGTGGTGGTGGTGGTGGTGGGGGGGGGGGGGGGGGGGGGGGGGGGGGGGGGGGGGGGGTTAGAGTCCGTCCTGCTGAGGGACCCTCCCTCACAGCTGTGCCCTCGCCTCTCTCTCCACTCATCCAGCGCTGAGCAGAACCCAAAGGTCAAGTGTAAAAGGTCAAGTTTAACCTGAAACCAGACAGAGGGGGGAGTTGGGTTGGGGGTGGGGTGGGGTGGGGGGTCACTCCTGAGGACCAGCACCAGTGTGGGAGTGTTTGTATTTACCAGCGTTTGGTGTTGTGTGTATGTTAGTGTGCGTCTCACATGGACCAGTCAAAGTCCATTGAGGACATACTGGGATTTCTCTCTCTCACTTTTTCTCAGCCACACACACACACACACACACACACACACACACACACTGGTCGTGTGAGTAAGCCCACACCTGGAAGAGATAAAGGCCCTTTCATGTTTGCGGGGGCTATCCCGAGGTCAGTGAGTGCTGGTGTTGAGAGCTAGTTTTACTAGGGGCGAGTGGAGCTGGAGAGAAATGAAAAGAAACCATACATATCCAGGTGTTGCAGACTTGGGGATGTTCCATTAGTCTGCTGCTCTTTCCTTGATTCCTTCCTCCGCCGCCTCGCTCCTCTCTTCCACGGTTGTCTCCAGAGCAGCGAGATTGATGGTGGTTTTTAACGGCGGTTAAAAGTCGGCCTTTTTCATCTTGTCTTCAGGTATTCAAAAGGAGAATGTGGGTTTTTTCTGTTGGATCATCAGCCAGGTATTAACCTCCATTACCTGTCCTTCAATCCTGAAGGCAACATAAATGGTGTTTCTCACCTACAATCTGTAGAAACACACATATAAATATTATAAAAGAGAGGCATTTATAAAAAAAAAAACTTAATCTGAGCTAATACATGGTTATTACTAGGTTATTACACTTTTATTAGCATAGCATATTAGCACGTTATAACAGTATCCTGTGCCGTTTAACAAGTCATTTATCTGAAAAACAATGATTTAAGTGACTCCCACATATAACTAACAACATATTTATCTGTAAAAATCTGATTTTATTAAAGCAGTCTTGGCATAAAAAACACAAAACAGTTGAATAAGCATTTTTTTTAATGACAGTTCCTTTAAACTCCAAAACCACTTCATTACTTTTTGAGTAATATGGTTAATTTACTCATATCAGTGGAAATGAATAAATAAAACGTGAGTTAATTGTGATGCTCTATATCAGAATGTAATATCGCGACCACTGATAACATGCTATGTTATCACATGACACCCCCCTCTTTTTACAGTTATGGTTTATCCCGCCACCGCGCCACCAGCAATCCAATAAAACCAAAATGTCATACAAATAATCTTTTAATGCCCAAATGCTTTTCGCCACGCATCCGTTTTCCCGTGCTACTGTGAGGCTGCACGCTTTAACGTCCGTGACGGAATGTCCACTTCTTCACAGTGTAGCGCGTGGAAAAAGCGCCGGAGTGGTCCGTGACACCTGTATCCCTGTAAAGTTTCCGGCGCAGGTGTAATTCCCTGTAAAACGCCCTATAATTTACTGCCCTTTGGGAGCAGACGGTGTCACGGCGTGAAAATCAATAGGATGGAGGAGAGGGATCGGGCACGGCGTCTGTTCTCCGCCGCGCTATGGCAGCAGTTAGGGTAATTCTGTAATGGCCGGGGATGAGGTTCAAGCGATCCAAAGCTCTATCTGCAGCAGATAAATGTTTTACAACACCGCCGTTTAACCCGAGCTGCACACGCCGCCCTGCCCCCACGGTCTCTGCTGGCTCTGATCGGGGACGGCCTCTGTAGAGCTCAGGTCCAGAATGTGGTGGTGTATGTAATAGAGTTTCTATGTGTGTGTGTGTGTGTGTGTTGGGGGGGTTCACCCCCTCATCTCCCTGGGTGTGCATTCTGACTCGTAATGCTCTATAACCTTGTAAAGATAGCCCCAGGCGTTTTAGCATATAGCCGATCTTCAAAACCCCCTAGTTGCTTTCAGAGGGAAGCCATGCGGAAAACATGCATCGAATCTTACAAGACGCTGAATGTATAATGTAGCGCTGGAATATTATAACCCTAATCAGGAGCACCTATGAGTCATTTTAGATCTTAAGGCAATGGGATTGATAAGGATAATCAAAGGAGATATGAGCTCAGTCAGGAAGGAGCGGCGGAACGATGGAGGATGACTCCCGGAATCAATCAGAAGCGCGGAGCTATCGCCTCGACTTTGTTCCTAATAGAAGGAGGAGAGACGCCTTTGTGCGGATGAGAGTCGGGGTGAGGAAATGGCTGAAGAGGGAGATCAGGCACAGACTTACAGCCCAGACCGCGTTACGTGTTCAGCTTCAGCAGCGACGGGCGATTCATTCTGTCAGAATGGAGAGGGGGGAGGGGAGGAGGGGGTGGTGGTGGTGGTGGGGGGGTCTTCATTGTGCTTTCCCTGGATTGGTACCAACAGCAATCATTTGTTTCTGATTTATTAGATAAGCAAGGAAATTAATTTTGTTCCAAAAATGCATAGTCGGAAATGAGATGGTGAAATTGTGTGAAAGAATCGGTGATTGCCCCCCCCCACCCCCACCCCACCCCCCATGTTGACTCCGTGGAGCTACTGATAACTGCTGATCTCCGTGACACCATTAATGAAAAAGTTATTCAGAATTAGAAAAAAAAATAAATCAACTGTCCTCAACGATGTTGTGATGAACTTGACTTTCTCTCCAGCTCTTGATGTGACTTGAACCACCAATTAACCCCCCCCCCCTCTCTAGAAAAGCTAACCGCTAGCCCTCAGGTCATGACCGGTTATGGACCTGAGGAAGTTCTACCCTCGACTCCACTTCCTGTTCACACGTCTGAGGTGGAATAAGTGATTTGCGCCATCTCTAACAGTTTTATGATTTGTTCATGCCGTCTTTTGCACTGCAACCAAACTAGGCCCAATCTGTCAATCATGACAGCAAGGTAAAATCCCTAAAAATACCCCAAATCCCCTGCGTTGTACAACAAATCACATTGATTGACCTCCTCAACTTAAATTTGAAGTAATGTCCAAAATAAAACCTGTTTTTTGAAAAAAAAAAAGAAAAAAAAAAAGAAGCTCCCCCTAGTGAGTAAAATATGAACAACTCGGATAAAATATGAAATACCTAAGTTACATCTCCTCTAGTCGATTCAAATGCACCGAGTTTAGACTAAATCAGGTAACGGTTCATTATAGCAGATAACAGAAGTTATGTTCGAAAAACGGAATTTCATGAGAAAGTTCCCCCTAGTGAGTAAAATATGAACTATTAGGATAAAATATGACCTTATAAAGTAAAACCTGATGTTTACAAGATAGAAATCCTCGAGTTGAAACACATGCACCCAATTTTGAGTCAATCGAACCAACGGTTGAGAAAATATGGGCCGAAACTTTTGGAGATAAAGCTCCGCCTAGTGTCGGAAAATACGCAACTGACCTTTTCCAAATTCAACGCAGAGAGGCGGGGTACACCCTGTCCTCCTCTGCTCTCCACTTCACACAGACTGCCTTTCACCTTGCTGCCCTGTAAGAGTGGCCGTCCAAAGATATAAACATGTTTTTATCATTCACACTGAGATTTGTTTACGGTTCGTCACGTCGGGTTTTAGCGTTGATACATTACTGACAAAAGAATAAACCATAGATTATCTCGCTGAATATTATCTACGAGCTTTAGGGCGAGGGTTTGGTGTCAGCGTGACCTCAGACTCCACAACAACACAAGGCCTCCCAGCACAGCCGGCACTTTTATAATAATTCCACATTATTCGCCGTTGTGGTCGCTCTTCATCAGGACTACGACCACGGATGGTCACATCCATTTCCCGCCACAGCATGTTCCAGTAGCTGATAGCTAATGTCATCTCAGCGTGAGACCAGTGATTGGAGAATAACTTAGATAGTGTCACTTCTTTTTATCTCATCTTTTTTTTTTGAAACCGTTAAAAAACATCAGTGAAAAGTACTGAATGGGTTTGTGAGTTAAACACGGACCCAAATACATGGTTTGTGTCGTATAGTATAATTATAGTATATCATATTTGTTTGTAAAGTATTCTTTACAGTCCGGTCAGACTTTGTTTTTAAAAAAAAATCATTATTAGTGTTATTATTATTATATATAACTAAAAAAAATACAGCCACAGTAACAATTACATGAAAAATAAAAACCTTCCAAAACATACTGGCAACACACGAGTGTGTATTATTCATACAATCAATACTGGATATCGGGTAATTGATTTATATTACCTTGTGGTTCTGTCTTGCATTTTAGGTCCAGAATGTTCTGCTGCACTCAGGTGCTTCAACCGTTTTCTCCGGATCAAATTGTTTGACTCATTCTTCTCAACGGGCCCTTATTTGGGTTTCTACCAAGTTTTTCGCAATGGTGTTTTTTAACTGCGACACCTTGTTAAAATTTGATATAACAATTAGTTTATGTGCATATTGCTCACCTTAGTGCTCACAGATAGTGACAGATTACTCACATAGTAACATATTACTCACACATAGTAACACATTACTCACATAGTAACATATTACTCACACATAGTAACATATTACTCACAGATAATAAATATTACTTACACAAAGTGACATATTACTCACATAGTAACATATTACTCCCACATAGTAAATATTACTTACATAGTGACATATTACTCACATAGTGACAGATTACTCACACATAGTAACAGATTACTCAAACATAGTGACAGATTCCTCAAACATAGTAAAGATTACTCACACATAGTAAATATTACTTACACATGGTGACATATTACTCACACAGTAATAGATTACTCACACATAATAAAATATCACTCACACATAGTAACAGATTACTCATACATAGTAACATATTACTCACACATAGTAAATATTAATTACACATAGTAACAGATTACTCACACATAGTGACAGATTCCTCAAACATAGTAAAGATTACTCACACATAGTAAATATTACTTACACATGGTGACATATTACTCACACAGTAACAGATTACTCACACATAATAAAATATCACTCAAACATAGTAACAGATTACTCATACATAGTAACATATTACTCACACATAGTAAATATTAATTACACATAGTAACGTATTACTCGCACATAGTAACATATTACTCACACATAGTAACAGATTACTCAGATTCAGGCGAGGCTTAACTTAAAATGACCAATGAGCAGAACAGGTTAAAACCTGGAGCAGAACTTATTACAAAAGAAGCCTTGCTCAGAAGAAGAAAGGGTAAAAAATCATAAGAGCAAGGATGGAGTAGCCTGAATGCAGGACGGGTGGGGCTAACGCACGTGTGTGTGTGTGAGTGTGTGTGTGTGTGTGTTTGTGTGTGTGTGTGCATGTGTGTGGGTGGAGGGAGGGTTTTTGTGGCAGGGATGGGAAAATTAGGGGGGGGGGGGGGGGGGGGGGGGGGGGGGGGGGGGGGGGGGGGGGGGGGGGTTCAATAATGGCACCTCACTGAATTTTATATATTTACAGATGGAAGGAAAGGAAAATGTTTTTTTTCCGAATACGTCTTCTGTGTGTGTATTTCATTCTGCATCTTCCTGTCTGTCTACATTTAACCCACACAAATCCACCCCTCCTTCTCCTCCTCCTCCTCCTCCTCCTCCTCTTGCTCCCCTTTTTTGCTGGCAGATCCCCAAGGTTATGGCATGTCTGGACATCTAATCAGGCCATGTCTTGATGCGGAATATGTTGTGCTCCTCATCCCCACACCCTACAATCTCCGCCATACCTGCCATTAGACATTCTCGGCTTTGTCCAGACCCCGCTGTGATGAATGAACACGACCTTGGAAAATAAAAAGGTTGAAGAACAATGATTCTACTTTTTCTTTCTTTTTTTTATATCATAATTTCACTTTGCCACACATACCCTGTGTTCGGCAGTTAACGCGTATCTCACTCCGCGGCCAGGTCTAATAAAGGTTTGCATTTCTGAATGTGGAATTTACAGACACAAAAATGAGGCGCGGGCCACATATGTGAGCCATTATGGGCAATTGAGGCAGTTATGGCTCTTGTCCTTTTGACCTATAGGGATCGTTTTTGCACCTTGTCACTAGTGATAAAAAAGGAGCAGCAACATTCTGAGTGCTGCCTCTTCATTTTTTATGAATGGTCATTTTCACCCGCTCATCTGTTCGTCTCTCTTTGTGACTCCTGGATGTTCAATGTTGTTTTTTTGGGTGGGGGGGGTGTGGTTTGGCATGTGTTGGTTTTCTATACCAAGTGCAGATATTGTGCGGATGAAAAATAACATTTTTTTTAACGATGGTCATTTCCATCCGCTCGTTAGTTCGTCTCTTTTTGTGACTTCTGGAAGTGCAAGGGTTTGTTTTTGGGCGTGGCAAATATGTTGGTTGAATATGCCAAATTTAGATATAGTACGGTCGTGAAATGACCATTTTCTATGAAAGGTTATTTTCCTCAGCACATCTATTTGTCTTTTTTGTGGCTTCTTGATGTGCAATGTTTTTTTTGGGGTTGGGCAAATTTTCGAAATGCTAATATTGTGCTGATGAAAAATAAAAAAAATTTCTATGAATGATCTTCATTTTTGTCCACTCATCCATTTGTTTCTTCTTGTGGCTTTTGGATGTGTAATTACTAATTTCTTTTGGGTGGGGGTAGCAAATTTGATAAAAGATACGTTGGTTGAATAGGCCAGATTAAGACATTGTAGTACTTCACAACACTTCAACAGTTGAAGACCTTACAGAGGTTTAACGGTAAATACAGGTTATTATTGACTTTTTTGTTAAGGGAATTGCTCTCCCACTTTCTCCCCCTCTTCAAACTTCTCCCTCACAGCAGACCGCAGTACCCATGCTCAGCCAGTAGATGGTGTGCCACCTTCAGGTTTCCTCTAGTCTCCACTTACTGAACCTTGCTTGCTCACCCGTGACTTGTGAAAGCGCTCTGGGGTAGGCCTCCCTAACCTATCATCTTGCACCCCCTCCAACACCCCTCTGAGCACCCCTTCCATCTCCGACACCCCCCCCTTCCTCCCACCACCTCCCCGTCCAACCGGGGGGCAGAGTCACTGAGGTGGCAGTTCTAACAAGCTGCCGGGGACCGCACTGCTCAAATGAGCCAAATCAAAGCGAAAAGGGGGACTCGGGTAGGTAGTGCCATGAACCCCCCGCAGAGAACAACCATTCTGATGAATATGAAATGAATTTGTATTGCTTGTCACGAGAAGCCCAAGGATAACCCCGCGTTCACTCGGCGCCATCACCCTGACATCCTTCAGACATTAAAAGACGCACAAGAAAAACATCAGAAATATTACTCTAGAAACGTCCGGCCAGCTAGCCGAGGATATTTTCTGAACAGGAGAATCACTCAGTTGCAAAATTAACAGGAATTATTTGTCAGGATCTATGTTTGCAGACATGGAGTTCATCTAACCTCACAAAGAAGGATATGGGACAAGCTGAATTCACCATCCTCTCCTCCTGAACCTCATTTCTATGCTTTATTTCAGCTGCACCTCTTTCATTCCATCTCTCTTCTTGGAGTCTGGGAGCCAATTGCATCCGGTCCAGAAAAACAAAACCAAAGCATAGAAGATCTTTGAAAAGAACCGTTTCGTGTTTTTTTTGACCCATTGTCATTTTGTCCTCTCCCATGATGCATCTTTATTCTGCTACTTCCTCAGTGCATATTCAAACATGTGTAAGTGAGCATCCACGGACACATCCACACACACACACACACACACACACACACACACACACACACACACACACACACACTCTGTCGTTCCTGCACACTTCAGCACACACGGATGCAGGGCTTTATGGTTATCCTGAAGTCAGAAAACAAGGATGTGCACATTGATTGTAAAAGCCTGCGTGATCATTTATGCCACAAATGCTCCTGGCGTGGAAGAGGAGCCATTCAAATTGCTCAGCCAAGAGAAGGGAATAGGAAACGTTGTAATAATAACATGAATGGTAATGCCTCAGTTTTATGCCCCTATTTTGCCGGTGTATGTCTCAGAGCCCCCCAAACGTAGATTTTACAATGTTTTCACCATTTACCAAATGTAATGCATACAGAAATCTAAAACGTTCTCTTTCCTTCTGTTTCTCCATCCTTCGCGTTTTTTAAGCCTTTTCTCAGTTTAAAGAATTACACGGTGGATGTGGTTTTACCTGCAGCCTTTTATTTCCTGCGTTATGTTCTGCTGGTGAGATTCCCATCAGACAGAAGCCTGTATGCTTATCTAGAAGTAATGGAAGCAGAATGTATGTGCAGCGCCGCTGATTCCACGTGGTACACAAACGCCTCATTAGGTTAAAGGTCGTTAGGTTTATTAGTTGTAAAATAAATACAGACAAATCAGTGTTTATGTTGGAAAATATACACCAGTCGGATGTAGTAGCTAAAGGCTGAAGACTAAGTGATTAAAATTATGTCTTGTGATTATTCGTATCGCAAATTAATATTTTTTACGAATGAAAGAGACTTAAAATGAGGCGCTCTGCGCCCACGAGGTAAGATTGGGTCTTAATTAATAACACTGATGTGGATTTGTCTTTTTCCTACGCACATTATTCTACAAAGAAGCCAAATATAATTTTTTTTCTCATTATAATCTCAAATTGTGTTAAAATTTGCAAAAAATTTACCTTAAAACTAGGTATAAATGCAACATTTGAATAATAATGGGTTATATTTTCAGGCACACTAAGACAAACATAGTGAAATTGTTGAATTTGAATTTGTTTTATGGTTATTTGTCTCTAAAATCTATATTTTTTTAAGAATAAACAGGACTAAATATCCGTCTAGCTGAACCTAAAATGAGGAACTCTGCTCACGATATTTTCTGAAGATTCATTTCTTCTCATTAAAGATGAAAATATCATCATCCCGCTAGATTTTATTTTCATTTTCTTTCATTATGATGCATTATCGGGTGTTTTTTTGTACGATTTTTAAGCACTTTGTTCAACCCTGGTTCTGTTTTAAATGTGCTATAGAAATAAAATTTGATGTGGCCTAATTAATAAAGCTTATTAGTATAAACTCAACAAACAAAAAATAATTTTCCATTTCTTGCTCACAGAAGATTCCCGTTTTTCTTTCACACATTAACGCTCAAGCTACTTATTGATCTTAGGAATGTGCTACTGACTTCACCTCTGACCCCTCTGGAAACATGAGGTCAGCAAAAACAGTGCAGAGTCACTGTATGACCTTTGGCCCGGTCGGAGCACCAGCCTCCGGATCGGTCCTCTGGATAAGAACAGGAAGCTCGTTTTTTCTTCTTCTTTTCTTTCTTCTGTCCCCTCTTTCAAAGACAAACAGATGTTTCGTTACTCTTGTCAGATTTATCATGTAGAATTTGTCCCAGAAGAGGCGTAACACGCACTGAGAGTTTTTCGAGGGACGTAACTTGTGGCGAGCGAAGGATTCCTCGGCAGTAAGATGTCACCTGAGAGAAACCGCAGCATCCTTGGTGGATGGATCCTGCCTGGTGACTCATTTTCTTAGATGCTTTTGTGAACATTGTCTTCAGACTACATGCTGGAGGTGTTTGTTTTTTTTTGTTGTTTCTTTTGTATTTTGCATTTGTTTTTTCCTGAGTGGACACAATAAAAGCAATTTCCCTCCAAAGCCACTCAAACGTGGATTGAACTGACAAAAGGGATTGGAGGAAATCTGGGCCACAGCAGAATACAGCCTGCCCCTCTGCTAACCTCCTCTCAAACAAACACAGCAGCCATTTCCTCCCTCCGTCCCCGGAGCCCCTCGCCCCTCGCCCCTCGCTGAAGCACCGATTCAGCCGGCTGCAGCACAGGTGTGGTGACATGCGCCATTTCCATCCTATTTCCAATTGTGTTCCAACAGCAAGAGAAGTTTTTCATGGTGCTGATATGTTAGTGTGTGTGTGTGTGTGTGTGTGTGTGTGTGTGTGTGTGTGCGCCCGAAACCCAATTCATGTCTCATAATGATGTGTAAGTAGATTTCTGGTATCTGTTCAATTCTGTTTCTGTAGCAGAACGAATTTTGAGTCTAAAAATAGTAAAGAACACCACATTAATTATTTAATAACAAATGAAATTATAAAATATATTATTGGTATAAATGCATTGTAAATTAAAAAAAAAGATTGAATGTGTATACAGTAAAGAAAGTTCCATATAATTACGATAAACTACCGTAAATTATATGGTTGGCAGGATTTTACTGTAAAAAAATGTTGAGCATATACTAGACATTTATGCAAAAAAAAAAAAATGACAGCATCTGATTATTTTAGCATAAATAAAATAACAGTAAATTATAAAAAAAAAACTCGAAGTCAACAGCATTTCATAAATGTAGACCGTTTTTCTAACATCTGATTTCTGCATAATTGAAGAATATATTCTTGCTCTTCTTATCTCTTCTGTTATTTTATCAAAAGTTTATATTTTGACTGTAAAATTCAGTTTTCAACATATACTGACTGTAAAACATAAACTTTGACAGTTTTTTGCCATAATTTTAGTGATAAAATCTTTACAGTGTAAAAAAACAAGATGTTAAAAATATGTCTGAGTTTAATATCTATTTATTATACATTATCATATATGTATACGTTTGAATTTACTGAAATTTACTGTTTATTTTATGTAATATCCTTGTAACAACAGTATATCTTACTCTTATTTTACCGTAATATGCTCCACATAGTCGCCGTATCTCCACATCTATGTAAATTAAACAGAATTTATTTTTGTTTACAATGGATTCAACGTTATATTTTGCTTTTCTACATTTTATTTAGACATACTGTACTCGCTGTTTATTTACACCCAGCCGAGGGGTTTCCCCTGGCCCGGTCTAATGGTGTATTTTATGTACAGATGCATCTGCTAGGAATCAGCTGACCCCGCTGAGGGAGCTGGAAGTGAAAGAGGCTGTTATGCTTTATCGCCGGCCCAACTGCCAGAGTCACAGCTCCATCAGGCTAAATCCCACCGCGTGTCCACGCCGCGGCAAAGTCAAGCGTGATGGAATCACGCCATGACAGAGAAAAACAACCACCCATGCGACCCCGCATACGGAGACGACGTCGCTCCATCCAGCCCATTTTATGTCCTCGATTCTAACAGTTATATTTTTGCATTTTTAATATTTTACACACCTTCTCAATATATTTCTTCTTTTTTTTTCATGCAAAAATCGGTTTTGGATGATAAAAACGTTGTGATTGCTTTCTCCTTACATAAAAATATGTAAATTATCTCGCCTGAATTCTTAAAATACCGATAATTTCACGGTATTTAAATAAAAAAAAAGGTTTACATGTTGAATATTCAATTATTATTGAATTTTAAATGAAATGTTTTGTATTTGCTTTGCTGCTTACATAAGTCGTTTTATCATTATTTTATTCGCTTATCTTGTGTCTCATGATGATGAATATAAAATATCCTTGATATTTTTTTTTTTTTGCTCTTTGAAAAGAAATAAGAGAGAATTTCTTTCCGCCGTTCTCTTTCCATCAGCTGCTCTGATGGCCATGAACCTTGTCACTCATGTTTTTCATCAGCTCATGTCCATGGAGCGTGCGGCGAGTCCTGGTGATTCCCACTCAAGCGGATGCAGTGGTCAGAAAAACACATAAACACGCGCACACACACACACACACACACACACACACACACGCGCGCGTGGCCTATATCGCCGCGTACAGAGAATCATGCTGAAGACGTGTAACAACAGGAAAAAGCAACAACAGGACCGGCGTCCTGAAACAGAACATGGTGGTAAAATGTCTGCTCCTCCTGTGAGCTCCTTCTTAGAGGGGAACCCACCGGGCCGACTGAAACCAGAACAGAGTGTACACTTGACAAAAACACATCTTTGTTTTTCTCTTTATTGTTTCATGACATGTGCAGGAATTCAGTAGGAGGAAATGTGTGTTTTCTTGTGAACACTGGCAAAGAGAGCCGAGAACATGGGAGTGGATCGTGTACTGAGATGTTCCTCCTCAGATGGCGGCGGCGGCCAGAAAGTACCGCCGCTGTTCCGTTGACTTTCAGCTCTTCTACTTGTTTTCATATGTGAGCCGTGTTTTTCTAAGTGTATTTTTTTTTCTTCTTCTTCCATGCCTATGGACTCTTTGTTCTGTCAACCTGAACTTGACATTGTTCTTCCTGCTTATGCTGGAGGCTGTGATGATTGGATGTGACAAAAGAGGCTCCTCCCCCCCACCCAAAATGCATTGATGGCCTCTCCGACAGCTGACAGCGCGACTAAGTTTTGTCGTATGATCTCCATGTCGCCTTTCTTCCTTGTTACTATATCACCAAAAAAGCGTGAAAATTATGGAATTGTCGCTGCCGTCGCATCCACCGCCACCACCACCGTCACCACTGCATCCGCAGATCCTTTTGTGTTAATGCAATAATTCCAAAACTGTTTAATGGATAATTTTAAAACTCAATACACATATAAACCTTAGTGTAAGGGAGAACTGGGTCGATTTTGGCTAGTGTCTGTTGCATATTTCCACCACAAGGGGGGCTCTAGCTACAAAAGTCTTTGGGCCGTAATTTCTCAACCATTGGTCCGATTTAGTCCGAATTTGATGCATATGAATTGACTTAAGGATATCTGTCTTGCATATATCACGCTTCACTGTAATAGTGCATATTTATATCACTAGGTGGAGTTTTTTCTCAAAAAACACTGTTTTTCAGATCAAAAAGGAGAAATTTTTAATTTAATTAAAAGAGTTCAATCAGCGGAATTGCTGGTACAACTCGGGGGGATTTTTGGGGGGCATACTCTTGCTGTTGTGGATGACAGCATAGGCCTATTTTTTCTCAAGGTAATCAAACTCTACATTTTCCCACTGAACCCATCGTTGTGAGAGTGTGTGAGTAAAATAACCTTTAATTATTCCTATTCCCGGCATTAATTGCGATGTAATTGCCCCCAATTACTCCATTTCCTCCTACATGATTAAGATCATTAGCTTAGTGTTAAATACCTTGCTTTTTTCCCCCTTTTCCTGTTAGACAGGAATAATTCCGCCTGATTAACTAATGAGATTAATTACATTCAGTGTACCTGGTGTAATTGTTAAAGTTCCCACCTTGAAATTCCACTTCCACCCCATTAATGAGAGAATGACGGTAAACGAAGACGTGCAAGTGGCTTCATCAGGTAATTAATCAGAGGTGAAGACGAGCACCGTTTAACGTGCAGAGTTGATAATTCCTGCATATATGTATTCTATACAGATTTACGAGTAAGGATTGTAGTGCTTTGTGTTTTTTTGCTCGTATAGAAATCCTTCATTTCTATTTATTTATTTTCCTCCTTTTTTTAAGGAATGTTTCAGAATGATGAGACTTATTTTATTTTAGTTTTTTTTTTAAAATAATTCTTTCAATTCGAGTTCAGAAGCTGTGAAGACGTCTTTGTTTGGATTTCCATCCGTGAAATGGTAATTTCACGCTAACCACAGGACCTACTTTGAAAAGTGACCTAATATCTGCTTCTCTGATAAGTTTGAACCTGATATTAGGCCCATTTCACGGAAGCAGCCGCTAGAATAAGGTCAGCATGCATTGAATCGCACCGAATCAATCAGTGCGGTTAGCCTTTAGTGGAATTTATCCAATGAGAACAAGATAGGCTAAGTTTAATTTGGAATGCGGCCGGAAAACCTATCAGTTTGCTGAAAATCAGAGGATGGCTGGCAGCGTCGTCTGTCTATGTCTGCGTTTCTGCATCTTTTCCCTTCTCCGCCCTCCGTCTGCTTCTCTCAGAGCGTCTGCCGTCAGGGGCTGGAGTCAGTTTTACTGTCACTACCTGTGAAATTGTATTCCACAAAGATGGATGCTTTCTCTTATATTCATGACATCCAGGGAAGCACAGTCACCTCCAAAACTGTTTAATATGGATGCTGTGGAGGCGGACGCACACACACACACTCAAAACACACACTCAGAACACACACTCAACACACACGCACAACCACATGGACGTGAACGCACTCCTGTACGCCACAAAGACGCACATATTTCTTCTCTTTTCTGCCCCAAACACAATGCATGGCTGGTGTTTTGCTGCTGCTGATGATGAAGAGCGGTAGTGACAGTGAAGCTCTCGCTGGGGTTGATGCATTACAACACGCCGCTGCCATGTTGTGTAAATTCTCTGTCTCTCCTCATTGGGAACATGGAGGCTTCTCATCTCGCTCGGTTCGCCGGAGCGCTTTTCGCTCCTCCATTGTTTAATCTCTGGAGTTTCCTAATGACGTCGGCTCTGTGAAGTCGACTCATCCGTGTTGATGGCGTGGCGCCATCGCCATTTGTTTCCTCTGTGTATGTGTGTGTGTGTGTGTGTGTGTGTGTGTACTCTCTTTTTTTCCAGCGCTTTGTTGTAAGTTGTAGTTTTCATCCACGGACCCCCGTTGCATCCACTGAAGAGCGGTGGGCTCTGCAGGTATCGCCCGCCTTCCTCCCCTCCACAGGGGGGAGACCATGCGGAGTAATCTGTTCTGGTCGGGCTGGGAGAAGGAGCCGGCGTAAATTGGTGGACGCCACTCCCGTGTGCGCCTGCGTGGTCGTGCAAAGAGGAGGGTGGAGGGGCGTGGCCTAAGGGTCACGGAGGCAGAGGAGACTCGCGGTTGAGGGGTCTGCAGGGTGCAGCTGTGGAAATACACAAGATTAATAAAACAACATTGCACACAGGACGGGACTCTGAGGCTACCGTCCCTCCCCTTCCTTTCCCCTCTAATCCCCCCGTCGCTCCTCCGCCGCTACCTTAATGCAAGTAAGAGATGTATCCCCACGAGTCCTTCGGGGGCATCGTTAGCTTTCATTTGGGTTGTCTTCTCCTTGACGGCGCAATGCTTCAGTCGTTAAAAAATGCAGGCTTGTCGTTATCTCAAGCCCTAAGGTTATTTTAAGTTATATCTCGCCTGAATGACATCACAACAATAAACTCAAATAGCTCCAAAAACTATCAGGTGTATCTGCATAACCGCGGTGTTTATGGACAGGTAAGACCTCAAATCATGACATTTTACCTGTTACTATGTGTGAATAATCTGGGATTCAACACAAAAATGAACAACAGATAGATAGATAGATGGATAGATACTAGATAGATAGATAGATAGATAGATGGATACTAGATAGATAGATAGATACTAGATAGATAGATAGATAGATAGATAGATAGATGGATACTAGATAGATAGATAGATAGATAGATGGATACTAGATAGATGGATAGATACTAGATAGATAGATAGATAGATAGATGGATACTAGATAGATAGATAGATACTAGATAGATAGATAGATAGATAGATAGATAGATACTAGATAGATAGATAGATACTAGATAGATAGATAGATAGATAGATAGATAGATAGATAGATAGATAGATAGATAGATAGATAGATTCCACCCACTGACACATAAGTGAGCTAACATTAAGCTAGCCTAAATAAACCGCGGGTGGGTCGGTCGCTTTTAGAACCAGCAGATTTTTCAGTACATTTTGGTATAAATGTTTATAAAACATAATTAGTCATTCTAATGGGATGCAATACTAATACCTCAGAGTTTGGGTTGTACTTTTAGATGACATTTTTTAACTTACCACAATTACTCAGAATTTTTTTTTCTTTTTTCTTTTCGGGAAAGGTTGGTTGTACATTTCTGACACTAGGGAGAGCTTTATTCAAAAGTTTTCTGGCTAGAATTTTTTAGCTGTTTATCCAGTTCGGTCCAAATTTAGTGCATATGAATCAAATCCAGGAGATCTATCTTGTCAATATCATGTTTTACTCTATTGGTTCATATTTGACTCAATAAGAGGAGCTTTTTCACAAAAAAATACTTTTTTTCAGACAAAACTTCACATTTAAGTTGAGGAGTACCATCAGGGGGATTACTTGTACAATGCAGGGGATTGGGAGTATTCTGAGGTTATACCATTACTGGTGGGGAACACAGTGTATTCCTAATTTTAGCACATTTTTGGGTCTAAAACATAACTCAACCCCACTTTTTTTTAAAAACCCAGAGCTGGGTTGATCCCTTTCAGACCCAGCACTGGGTTAAAAATAACCCAGTTTGGTTTCTTAGAGTGGGAGACCAGCATGGCCTCCTCTTTACTATGTTCTCCGCTCTCCGTGGAGTTCCTCTTCCTCGCCTTCCTGTTACAACAGGACAGTCAGACGGAGGATCTGTGCATATACCAGGATAGAAAAACATGTACACTGTATTTTTTCAGTCACATCTCCAAGGACCGACTTGTGGAACGCTGGCAGCGTTTCCGTGTTTGGCTGTGTGAGCCTGCGCCCAAACCCTCGCTGCAGGTTGTATGGAGTTCCTACATCTCATTCTTTGGTTAGGGGGAGGAGAGGAATCACAGAGTCTGTAGAAATGGAGGTTCTGTTCAGACGTTCAGAGGAGAGGTTTTGTGTAATCCTATGCTAAATTCGGCATCAGATCTTTCGGGGAGCTGTGTAAAACCAGTGTGTTTTTCTTGTCTTTACTTTGCCTGCACACCTCAAAAATGATGATAGCACATGGCTTTTTAGCTATCTCACCCTCAAGGCAAAAAAATGTACAAGGCTGCTTGGCGGCATTACCTCTTCCTCTTCCTAGAGACAGCTAACCCCCTCAAAGGATGCTGTTGTCTGGAGAGGGAATGCCTATGAGCAGAAATAGGGAAGAAGGAGGGATTGGGGTGGGGGTGGGATGGAGTTGGGGGCATTGAATGGAGGGGAAGGAGGAGAGAGAGAATATGTGTTTGATTCAAAGAGAAAAAAAAAAGTCAATTCGGTCCCCCTGTTCTTTGTAGAACATTTAGCTTTGACCCTCCCTTGCTTTCTGTACTCCCTCCCACCCCCCAAACTCATACGAACAGACACACAGGGTCCGGCAGATCTGCAGGATATCACAGCAGCCAGCCTTTCCTATCCTCTACACCGAGATGCCTGCTTCTTAAAATATACACCCACTGTATAGCCTGTATATGCCCACACTGTTGCAACAGGCAGACACCGAGGGAGGAGAGAGGGAAACAGGGAGAGAGAGTGACAGGAAGGGAGAAGGAGAGAGAGGTAGAAGGAGAGTCAGAGTGAAAAAGGGTAAAGGGAGGAGGGGGGGGGAGCTTTATATGTTGGTTACATGTTCGTGATGCAGTGAAAAATATAAAGTTAGATAAAGAAAAGGAAGGGGAAAAAAAAAAAGAAGGTTGAGGATAGGATCTCTTATTTCATATATTTTGGTGAAGTAGTCGGCATAACTGCAGCCAAAGCCCTGAGCAGACGTCTTCATGTGCTGAGAAGACTGCAGGAGACCTTCGGTAAGTTATGGGCTCTTTTTTCTTCTTTCTCTCCCTCTCTACGCTGCTGATTACGATTCTGCTGATTGATTGGTTAGAGGCTGTGGATTATCACGGGCCGCTCGTCACCAGGTACCTTATGATGAGAAGAGAGAGAGAGGAGAGGAGAGGAGGAGGAGGAGGGGAAGGAGGGGGGGAGGGAGGAGGGGTAGAAATTAGACGAGCATGGCCGGCGCTCGCATCACCAGATCTCACTAACTCTTTCTGATTTCTCTGTTTACTCTGCCATTGCATAATTGTGCAAAAATTGATTTTGTGCGTCATTTTAAGCTATGAGTGTGTGTGCATGCGCGTGTGTGTGCGTGTTCTTGTTCATAAGACGTAGTGAGTACCGGCACAAGTTTTTAACCAACAGAGTGAGGTCATTTTTGGGAAGTGAGGACATTTTGTCTCTTTTAATTGCAATCACCTTCTAGGGTGATATAGATGCTATTTCTGCGTATTTGTGTGTGTGTGTGTGTGTGTGTGTGTGTGTGTGTGTGTGTGTGTGTGGTCTAGCACACGTGGCAGCCCGCCTGCTTTTCTGTACTTCAAACCGATGTGCTGATGAGGCTGTCGGGAGAGTTTTGCTGATGAGGGGAAGCCATTGCGGCCTTTTTTTGTGAATATGCAGATGAAGGGCATGTGTAAATAGGAGGGGGGGGGGCTGGATGTAAGCGTGCGCCACAAGCTTTATTGTTTAGGTGTTCTCCATAGGGAGCCTGATCCTCAACAGATTGCAGGCATTTGGTGGGCTTGCCACTGCTTTGTTTTGGGCATTCACCGACAAAGATAGAGAAGGGAAGAGAAGAACCGGGCAGGTAACGAGTGGAGAGGGAAAAAACACGTCAAGGAAAAAAAATGCAGTTAAAGAGAGGGGATAAAAAAAATGGTACAGCAGCTTCAGGGCATATTTTCACCCCATTGACAAGACGTGATGATAGCTATTTTGCCCCCTCCCTCCTCCTCTCTGTTACCTCCCCAGACGTTTTTCTAATCCATTTGCATGTCAAAGCAGCGGAGGCCACTGTGCAGATTAGTATGAGATGACATAATGATGTAATGAATTAAATGCTCCTGTTTAAGCGCTGCACTTTGCTTTAGTGGGAGGCAAGGACAGGGGGATGGAGGGGGGAGGAATACGAGGGGAACAAGTAAGGATGTCACAGCGGACTGCTTTCTGTCATGCTTTTCTGACTTCTCTTTTACGCTCATCTCGAGAACACTGATTGAAACAAGCCGTTCTGCTGCCTTTGATTACAACACTAAATCTGAGTTTGCACTGAGCTTCATTATACTAGCTCACTTACTTATTTTAGCTACATAGATATTCTTTTCTTTTTTTTTACTGTTTTTACAAGTATTTCAAAATTTTCTAATCGCAATTATTTGAAATAATCACAATTATTTGAAATAATCATGATAATCGTCTCATCTGTATAAAACAGTTTCATATGACAAATATCATATTTATTCACTTTCTCCGAGTCCATGTCCAGTCCACTCAAAGTGTCCAAGCTGTGAGTTGAGAATTAAATTAGTCTTTAGTTCAATACCATGGATCATTTAGATTCAGTTAAACATCAGTGAAAACAAAGAGCCTGATATATCCTGAATGAGGCTATTAGATATTTTTGTAGTTAAAACGTAGTTCACTGCTGAAACCACAAATCTACAACTCAACGGATCCACCAATTGACCACACTTTAAGAAACAAAAATCAGTAGAATTTACAGTAAAATACCGTAAGCTGTGGTTGCAAGGATTTCTCCTTTGCGTAGAAAAAATACAATTTAGCATCTTGTTGCTGTAGAAACAACAACAGTATTCTCCTTCTGAATGCTTAAAGGTTTCTTTATACTATACATGTAAATGTACCAGCAAAAGATGTCATTTAAATAGAGTAATACTTTTATGGTAATGGCTCGGTCGTGACATTATGGTATTTTTATGTTAATTCTCCAAAAGTTCTACATAGTCTGACCGTAAAAAAAATGAAGGTATTTATTGTTCGGGAATTTAAGAAGATTCGCTGTGTATACTAGCTGATATGATGGTTTTAATTGAACTTTACTGTATTTTATAGTTGCCACTTAACAGTTTCTTACCGTCATTTCCAAGGACAATTTTTACAGGGTAGATTGACTGAAGTCCTTTCAGACCACTGGTACATCAAGGAAACGAGTCCTTATTGAAGCTTGTCAATGAGTCTAAATATAAACATGCCACAACATGGCTTTACTTCTTCACTCTGTGTTTTTTGTGTTACTGTAATTAGTAAATTGCGATTATTTTTGCAACAATTAATCATCTGCTAAAATGTCCTGATGGTGACCGTAATCTTATCACTGACACTTATCATTTAAAAAAATGTATCATAACTTAATTTATTCCTCTTGAGAAAACGTTCATATCCGTTATAATCTCTTTTAATACTCGTAACTTTTTAAATGAAAGAACATACATCTTTCAGATTTTTTCTGTCATGCGTTTTTGAATTTGTGTGGAAGTTGTAACCTCTCCTTCCGAGGAGCCACTGCAAAAATATTCTCCATAGTTTTATTTAAGGAGAGTTATGTGTAGATCGGGGAAAAAAAAGATTATTTTCTTCTTCTACTTTGTCAAATATCCATTTAAAAATCATAATACGGCAATTTGTTATTTATCTACAGATGTTATTATGTTTGTCTGCCCTGTCAAATTTAAAAAATCTAAAGTTGTACTCTTAAAACACACATTACGGGAACTTTATGTTTGATCTAAATTCTTCCAGTCTTAAGGTGAGGTCTGGTGCGTGGCGGCAGTAAAAGCGTACCTGAGCGAGTGAATCATCGATTGACGCAGTGGCTAAAACAGCGTTTTTTATGAAGCCGAAAAAGAACGGAGACACGACACCTGGGTCTCTGAGGAGAAACACCTACTGTGTGACAGGAGCTGGAGTGTGTCATTCTTGTCATCCACTGCCAAGCAATGATAGACACACACACACACAAACACACACACACACACACCTCAGCCATATGTGACACTGTGGGAGAGGGCAGCTTGTTGAGGGGCTTGTTGAGGAGGTGGATATATCCCTCATCTCACTAAACTTTGCACCATCCACACCACCGTCCCTCTTGTCGCTCTGATCGATTAAAGGTGCACTGCACAGATTTATTTCTGCTGGCCTGATGGCTGCCTCTTCTGTTTGGTCATGATTTTTGCGGAAGGATCTACATGATTGACACCAAAATCAATAGTTCATAATGAAGACATCACGATGTGTCGGTGGAGATAGTTAAGGAATGTATAGATTTATCTGCAGAATGCCTAAATAAATGCATTACAAAAATAAATAGTTAATACTTTAAGTTCCATATATTTGTATATGAAGATATTTCCTTTGCATATTTTTCTTCGGAAGTGTTTTCTGCTACATAAGCAACCGTCATTTTTCTCTTCATGAATTTAAACATGAGGAGAGCAGAAAATTAATATTTGTGGTGCGTGGTTCGTAGTTGTCCTAACGGGGGGTGGCCCCGGAGCTGGAGCTGAGGCCAGGCGGGTGTGGCCGTGTGGAGTCAGCTGGCTGGTGGTGGTGGTGGGGGTGGGGGTGGGGGGGTGGTGGTGGGTAATGAGTATGCACTGTGACAGCTGGGATGAAGTGCATGGATGTGTTTGGTGGGAGTAATCAGCTGCAGAGCACGGGGTGCAGGAGGGTGATGTGAGGCTTTATGACTGCAGAGCTCAAACACACACTCACACACACACACTCACTCACACACACACACTCACACACACACACACACACACTCACACACACACACACACGCACACACACAAACACAGAGAGTCTGTTGGGATTGCATGCTTCACCTCACCCTTGAACTTCTCAACATGTCCTCTCCTTTTTCTTCCATTGGCCTTTGATTTCCTTTTAAAACACCAATAAATGACTTATTCATGAAAAAAATTGAGACATTGACGCATAGGAGAAGAAATATTTTAAAGCGTACTCACCCGTTATTCAACCTTATTCGCCACCGGGATTGAATATCGGTCTGTCATAAATGGCACCAAGCGGAATATTTGATATATTGTAAAAGTGCATGACAGATCGTATTTGCTTTGTTATAAACCACGTCTCAAAAACTGAGGAGCCTGTAATTAACATAAAGCAGGCATATTTCTGGTCAGGGAAATTGGAAACACAATAAATGCCTGAAGGGAGAAGAAGCATCAGAGGATCTGATTGTAAGACTTTGCAGGATATGTCGCTGCATGGGAACATTGTTTGCAGCGTTACTGATTTGAAGACGCATCTTCCGCCTGGGTCTGTGTGTGTGTGTGTGTGTGTGTGTGTGAAATGAAAGTTTGTGCTCATGTGTGTGAGTTGGAGGCCTGGCCTTGAACTCCTGGCCCTGTCACTCTGGGCTGCAGGTTCCCCCTGCTCCACCAGGTTTTGCTATAGTCAATGAGGAGGATAGGCGGGACAGAGGATTATTGGTATTGATCTACCCAGGGGGATCATTAGGCATCACTATCAATTCACAGCTCCTAGCACACTGGTCTGCACAGACATTGCCAATTTGTCCCTATTAGATAACTCAGTTTCTCTGTGTCTGCTGTGAGAAGCTGTTTAGGCCCCACTGGAGAACCGCCAGCCGGGCCCTGGCTCAGACCTGACCGCTGGGCTCGGCTGGTGGAACATGTGCTGGTTGTCATCGCCGACCTCGTATCACGAAACACGTACAGCTGAAAGATGCAATAACACTACGTCTTTTTTTTTCAATTCGAAAAAAAAAACGCAAAACTGCCTATTTTGCATTTAAAGATCTGGAATTTCTAATGTTATTCAGGAAAACAACAAAAAGAAAGAAAACATGCATTTCACTTCCTGTTAGTAGCAGCTTCCTCTACATGTCTGTATTATTTACTGCGGGGTAATTGGCAGCGTAACAGAATACTCTAGCGAAGGCTTATCCAGCCTGGCCCACTTATCTGTGTAAGCTGACTGTTCTGGCCACTAAAGCTGCTGGATCCTTTGTCACATGACTTTAACCCTCTCTGCTAGAGTCAGGTGTGCAGGGGGGGCTTCACCCAGGAATGACACCCCACACCACGAGGGCGAGGAGATGCCAGTAAATGCCTTCACTCCATTCTTAGATGCTGTGGGTTTACCCCTGTCAATCAAAGTTAATGAATATCATGTTAATTCATGTTTATATATATATATTTGAGGAGTGAATGTCAACACATGTTATAACACTTTACATAGAGCAAGTCAAGTTTGTAGTCTATAATTCACACCATATTCCACATTTTATTTATTAAATTATTGTGAGGAAAAGTTTATTACAAATTACATTTCATCACACAGATGTCACAATAAGAAAAACTGTTATAATATTATTAATAAGGTCAATGATGGCATCTATAATAATAATAATAATAATAATAATAATTATCATGAAAAATGATGGTAGGAAAAGAATTAGCATTGTCATGATTATTATAATATGATTATAATGATACATGTAATATAAAAATAAATATATGAAAGATAAAATAGTAATAAAATGTGATTAGAATGATGATGTCGATAATAACAATCCATCAAAATCATCATCATAATAGTTACATTCTTGCCTTTAATCTTATTAGTTCTAGCCTAGTATATTTACTTGCAACTTCATTGTAACCTTCTAAACCTTTCACATATTGATATTTAACCAATAACTAAATATGAAAATGTTTTCAAAAAAACTGTAAGTATGGCGTTAGAAAAAAAAAGTCATTCTCCATGTGTCTCCTGTTTTTTTAAGCATAACTTCAATATGGAAAACATATTTATGACAGATCTGTGCACTCCTGACATTCTATCCATTGTTTATTCCCTAACCACCCTCCTTACGGGGGGGGGGGTCTTACTGCTGGTTTGTGTGAGTGTTAGACGATGGAGCTAAACAAGACAATGCACTTACTTTAGCTTAGCACGCAAATAAAACGCTGGTTAAGAACTGAAGGTCAGGGAGCAGAGATCCCATTCGCTTCTGCACGTTTATATGTGCTGTTTGAGAGTTGTCACATGGTAGCCACACACACACACACACACACACACACACACACACACACACACACACACACACACTAAGCGTGTCGGTGAACAGCAGGTGATTTTTTTCTCACGCCGCTTGACCCCTCTCCTGGACAAAGAACCTTTCGATAAGAGACTGTGATAATACAAACATACCTTGTAGGATTATACTGTATAAACGTGAAAAAAAACATCTGCCTTACTTTGTAAACAATGTCATGGTTAGTGAGGACATGGCCATTTGATGCAGGAGTCTATTAGAGGGCGAGCCGGGTGTGAAGGACATCCTACAGATCTTTTAAGTGCCCTAATAAATCATCTTGAACACATTCAAAATTCATCAGTGCTGGCACTTTGGCCTCTTTCTGTCTGAATCAGCGTGGCGCGGTCAGACAGCTGGACCACATGAGCTCGGCGGTAGGAACCGTTCTCCAGGGGAGGAACACGTCGGTCTCCAACCTGAGGTTTCTGTGTGGAAATCAAAAGTCGGCCGGTAATGACTTCAATCTGGGTCCGTCTCCGAGCTGCTATTCCCCCCGTCACAGCGCCGCTTTCACACGTCCTTATTCACGGAACGCCGTGTACCTCTCACACGAGAGGTCAACCAACACGCAGATGACATCTGGAGACGCTTGTGTATCAAGCGGCTCATCCAGTAGGTCACACTTCATCAGATATGAAAGCAAAGGAGTACACTGCTAAAAAAGGAATGTCCTGAAATTAGGAAATGTATCTTATTCTTTGTCTCGGGGGTTAAAATAAACTTGTCAAGCAGGTTTCCCATCAGAAAGATAATCTTATTTGAAGAGAATCTCCCAGATATTAGGGCTATTATTGAGTTAGTAGTAGTAACCAGGTCCAAAAGTGTTTTGCGTAATAACCCAGAAGAATTTTATCCCTTATTTTAAGATGAAAGGAATTCTATTTTTTCTATTCTAAGCTTTTTTTTAAAAAATCTTGTATGAAGGTTTTGTGTCTAAAAATCGCCTCAATCAAAGCGATTAAATACTAATTTTAAGCAAATCAAAAATGAATAAATGACTTTTCCTTGCTTGTATGTAAACAAATCCTGCTTGAATTGGAGGATATTTATGTAGTTTCCAGGCTCCTTATTGTGTCTGAGTGACTTTATGTTTATGCCAAGCAAAAAATCTTCTTAAGCCCATCGGAAGAATTTTCTTTTTTTTTTTTCTAATTTCAGGACATTTTGTTTATAATAAAAGAATATTGTATCTTCATTCTCGCGTGGATGATTTTGCATGAGTAAGCAGCACATAGGAGGGTTCATGACTCACCTGAACCCTGTACCTGTCTTTTGTTGAATTCCATGAAATAATAGAAGAAAAGATTCAAACTGTTGTTACTATATTTGGCGATAGCCGCATTTCTGAGGCGCCGCCAACAGAGGGCAGTGTGGCCTGCTCAAGTTCACTCCTCCCAGCTGTAAACCATTGTGATCACCTGACACAAGCAGACAGACATGACTCCCTCCCCATCTCCATCTCCATCTCCATCCCCTGGTTGTTATATTCCTAGATGATATACAGACCTGGTGTTTTTTTATTTTTCATAATCGTGTGGGGGGAAACTCTCTGATCTTCATCCCTCTGCTCGTCTTCTTTTCTATACGTTCTGCTTAATTTCCTCTCTGCTCATCTTTAATTGATGTTTGTCCAAACAGAAGGAATACATCCTAGTTGAACCCGTTTACCGTGTGGCATAAATAATAATAATAATGTTGGTATTTATCTGTACGGGCGGCGGAGATACGACGAATGCAACATGAAATTAATTGAATGTAAGAGAAAGCAGAGGGACGCTGGTTAGACTGGAAGCTCTGACGTCGCTGCGTGCCATTTTGTATTTTTTTCTTCATCCTTTTGTGTTTTTATGAGGCGGCGGCGGAGACAGACTGTCTGGGAGTAATCAGATAAAAACAGGAATCATTCATGATCCTCAAAAAATGTACAAATGAAAAATAAACAGATCTCGGCGAGCCGGTGGGAGCGATGTGTGCTTTTACCCGGAGGAGCAGTCACCGCCAGATCCTCCCGGTAGAAAATCCAACATGGTCTCAATGTGCATTTGTGTCATCTGGTATGGTTTCTGCTCCCAGAGAGAGTGTGTTTGCTCGGGAGGAGGCAGAGGGATGAAAAAGGAGAGGAAAAGAAGGGAGAGATGGATGAGGGCAGTTCAGGGGCCCTGGGTGTTTTAATTATCCGGCGCTCTGTCGTTGGGTCGGCGCTCGCCGTCTCTCCCTGGCTTTATCCCTGTCTCATGATTTGAGAAGTACCTTTATCCCTAAGCCTTCAGCTCCTCTGGCCAAACAAAGAGAAAAGGGAGGGCAAAGATCGGGTTTTACAGCAGTAACTTCACCGCGTTTACCATTAATATCCCTCAATCTCCTCTTTTTTATGTAGTGCAGAGCAGAGTAACCTCAATAAAGTCGCCCCGGCGAGGCCTGCTGGCGGTCGGCGGTCGGGATGGGGGATCCTCTCGCACGCGGGGGCACGGTCGGCTGAGTTCTGCTCAAAAGCTGCAGGGAAGTGCTGGCAACCTTCTGAAGAAGTGGAGGTTAGGGAGCCTTCGCTCTTTCTCCCCGCCTTATTTTTTGTGAGAGGAGATCATGGCAATGGCAAGCGTTCCAGGGACGGCGTCGCTCTGATGACGCCGCCGGCTGAGGAATGGCTGCCGGGGAACGGGCAGGGTGGTCACATGACCTTGTAGTAGGATTGGAGTATTTCACACATCCAGGCTGGAAATAGGAGTCCTTGTGTTTGTTCAAAATCCTGATATGAGGATTAAAAATGTGCCTCTCTAAATAATACCAGATTTTTAACCCTTCAATTTCCCGCTCAACTGTTTGATTGAGCTTAAATCTTTATTATTTATCGGTAAAAATGGGATTCAATCTGTTTTTAATATGACCCAGTAGCTGCAGGTATAGGGTAAAGAGTAGGGGGCCGAGGGTGGAGCCCTGAGGGACGCCAAAGGTCAAAAGGGGCCACAGAGGAGGAAGGAATAACCACGGCTATAGAGGAAGATGAGTAGGATTTTTGGGGGCTTATTAATTTACGTGGGGACTTATTAAACATAATAAAATAACTTTATATGACCCCGCAAATTCCAACGAAGGTAAAATTGTTGTTTTTTGTTTTTTTTACAAACTGGATTAAGATTAAGATAATCAGATTTTTTAATAGTGTTTAAAAATATGATTGACCCACATTTTGTCATATTTTTTTTCTTAAATTTAGAGTATATTGAAAATATAAGTAAATGCCCCCCAAAAGAAGGAAAATACAAAGAAAGAGCTTTAAGAAAATTACATTTAAAATACTAAAATAAATATGGATGTGTATAAAAAAATATATAAGAAAATATCCTTACAGTTTTTGTGCCCACACTATATATATATAAATATATATTTTGATGTTTTTTCATCCCTCCGTTTAAACAAATCCAAGCGAGGAGGTTAAAAAATCCACGCGGCGAGACAAAACCTTCTTTTCTCCTCTTTATGTTTTGTTTGTTCCCCCGAAAAGAATCCACAAAGCAAATGTATTTATCGATGTGTGCATGAAAGCCGGTACGTGTGTGTGTGTGTGTGTGTGTGTGTGTGTGTCCTGAGTGCCTATGTGTTAGTCTATAATTTCTGGACCATACTGTATCTCCATGACAACATGGTTTTGATGTTGGTTCTCTTTCTGGCATTTTTTCCCCCCATTTGGGGAGGCGGTGGTGAATTGCCTTGCCTATCCCTCAGTCAGCATGTCACATGAAAAAAAAAAAAGAAAGGTGTTGGGGGAGAGAGAGAGAGGGGGGAGAGAGAGGGGTAAAGCTAAGGGTGTGCATGAGGGGGCAGGGGGGGGGGCAGCATGAGGTATCTAATGGGCGTCTGGTCTGATTGTCCTCGGCCGTGGCAGTAGAGACAAAGCAGATGAATTGTGCAATGGATTCGAAGAGATTGGAGACAAGTGCATGTCAGCAGCCCCTCCATCTCTTCCTCCTCCCCCTCCTCCTCTTCCTCTCATCCCCCCCATCCTCCAGGATCCCTCCCTCTCCATCTCTCCTCCTTTTTTTTTTTTTTTTTTTTTTTTTGTCTGACATCCTGAAAAAAAAAAAAGCCGGCATGACAGCAGAGCTCTGCTTGAGCGAAACATTAAAAACAAAATGCAATCCTCACCCGATTTTCTTTTTCTGTTCTTTTTCTTTCATAGCAGAGAGTCGGGCAGACAAGCAGCATTTTCCAGCTCATATTAATTATGAAAGACAAATGTGCAGCGCGTTAATCACCGAGCAAATATCCCGGACGTTTTCTCTTCATGCCGTCTGAAGTGTGAGGAATAAATGACAGCGTTTATAGAAAACACTGTTTAGGATAAATTCTCTTTTTTACCCTTGTGTTGTATCGTTTTTTTGTTTTTTTTCAAACTCCATATTGAATAAATGTGTCGTCAGAATGTCTACACTGTCAAACAATTCCCCCGGATTCACGGTAGAAAAAAAACCGCAGCTGCGTTTTTCAAAATTTTGTCGGAAAAAGAAATATGGTCGCCATATACTAGACTTTACGGTAAATTATTAATAATAAAAAAACACTGCAAGGCTAAAGAGGTTACACGAAATGACGATTTCACGTACTTTCTTTGTAAATTCAGACTTAATGTTACCTTGAAATCGACATTAATTCTCTAATTTTTTATTATTTTATTTCTACGCTCTTAATAAATGGTAAAAGTTGGTTATTTAAATCTGTGATTTAGACAAACTAAGACTTTTACAGTAATGACTTCCACCTAACATTATGGGATCTTTCCCCGGATTTTAGCAAACTTTTGTATTTTCACTGGAATATTCAGAGTTCTGCTTTTTGTCCTTACATCTGTAAAAATTTTCTGTAAAAAAACTGCAACATTCACAAAATATCAAACGGTATATTTTTGTAGTAGCTAGGATGATCTTAAATAAAGAAACAGTAAATAAATGTATGATTTATAGTCAGAAAAAAAACGTAATCTTACCGTGAAAATACAAATTCTTGTTAAAAATATCCCAAATAAACCATAATGCTACAAACAGGTTATTACTGTAAAACTATTATTCTGTTTAAATGAAGGATTTCACCAGTTTAAAAACTTAAATAACCAAGATGCTGAAAATATGGTATATAATTGTGAAACAATGTCAAAAAAAAGTCTGAACTTTATATAATTACCATCATTTTGTTTGATTAAGTAGGTAGCTATAAACAGGTTGACGTTTTATCTATATATTATGGTAATTTACCGTAATGTCTTGTATATAGCGACCACATTTTTTTTTTTTTTTTACGGAAAATCATTTTAACACTAAATTATACAGATAATTTTTTTACAGTGTAGGCAGTGTGGCTGGCTGCTTCCACCGGACACTAACCTCCAGGAAAGCGTCAGCGCAGCCATCTTCAAACACGCCGCTGCTCATGTCCTCAAGCTGGAGGTAAAACAGGAATTCGGATCACAGAGAGCCCGGTTTTATTTTTCTGCGCTGCCGTGAGGTTCTGGCCGGATTCTGAGCCCAGGTGACCGACTGGGATTAGCCGTGCAGCAGGATCACACATATATCCATATATCCGTATATCTTTGATGTGTTTTTGACGAGCCACCTTACCTTTGACGCCTCAACGTGAAAACACAATCTGGGTTCAGAGAAATATTCTTTTTTTTTTTTTTTTACACAAAACATGATGAATTATTTAACATCTATTTTTAGATTAGATTTAAATAAAAAAATAAAAAATAATGTTTCATTTATTTGTGGCCTTTAAAAATAAATTCCCTCAATTTAAAAACAAACAAAAAAAAAAAAAAAAAAAAAAAAAAAACCCAATTAAAAAAAAAAAAAAAAAAAAATGTTATTACATTTTGTCCAGGTTTTAAATATAATCCATTTTAAGAAGAATAGAGTCAATAAATCTTCACTGGGATCAAGTAGCCACCTTGACAGCGCTGGTCTGCCAGCTTTTGTTTTGTGTTGACTGCATTTATTATTCATCTTTATATCAGTATGTATTTTAATATGAATAATGGAAGAGGTATCAGAGGAGGAAGAGGGATGTGAGAGAGGGGTGCCACACAGTGTGTGTCCTTGGCTGTTCTTTGCTCAGAGTGGAGTGGGTGGGGGAGGGGGGGCGGCGGTTGCGGAGGAGGCAAAGAGAGGGCTGTTGGACTTGGGAGTCTAGCTGTGCCTGGTGCCGGGTCAGGATTGTGGGTCCTGCTCTCTCTCTCTGCCTCCGTCTCCTCTCCACCTCCCGCTGCCTGCCTGCTTACCTGCTCGGATTTAATAACAGTATATAAATCAAAAGCCTCCTGTCTGCCACACAGCCTTCATTAAATTCAAATGGGGAACGGGTCTCTTTGGATCCAGTTTTAATAAAACCCGGTAATCAAATATGGGTTTAGAAATGGGTCATCATTTCACAGCCACGGCGAGGCTGTCTGGTCGCCGTCGGTTTCTGCGAAACACATTTAACGTTTCAGGGAAAAAATAGTCATTCACGTTCTGCAGGATATTTTATTCTCTGGACGTATATTCTTTTTTTTTTCTGTTTGTTTTTCTGTATGCGGACAACATTTATCATCACATCGTTTTACAGGGTGTTTATTTTCCACAAAACACGTCTTCATCAACCACTTAGGTTCCCTGAATGTGAATTAACCCTTACATGTTTAAAAAATAAAATAAAATAAGGGAAAATATTTGATATTATACTTATATATATATATATATATATATAAGATTTTATATCTTAAAAGCTCAAACTTTCCCATATAATGAAACATTTTAAGGTGGAGCATGTTTTTAAACAGTAACAAAGAATATCAGACTCATAAAATTGGAAAATAGATGGAATTCGATGGAATTGGCGGCCGATTCACATCGAATCTCCTCTGGTTCCAGAAGCAGCAGCTCTAGACCAATCAGATCATCTCAACCTTTTGGCTAAGCTAAACGAACATTAGCCTGTTTTTTGGTCGTATCAAGTGACGCAATTCTGTTTGCTAAGTCCTCACATGCTCTAATATGCCAAAAAAAAAGGAAATGCTACTTACCGATCAAAACTTCCAGTGGCCCCTTTGACCTGGGGTGTCCCTCAGGGCGCCGTCCTCGGCCCCTTACCCTTTGGCATCAACATCCTTTCACTGGGTCTGATTATAAACAGATTCAGTCGCTTTTTTTTCTCAATAAGAAACGGTGACTCAAACTGATATACAAGATAATTAATATAGAAAATGTAATATAGAATAAATTGAAATGTTAGAGATTATTTAAGTCATGTGACGTTTTTTCATTTTTTTTCTATTGACCGAATCCAAATTTTTTTCTTTTGTATGTATAGAAGTACAGGGAATACCTCTTCATCAGATACATTATGTTATTAAAACATCAGAGTGAGATACGCAGAAACAACACGCCTTCATTCATCGCCCTCTTACACATCGCTTATAAACTATTTTCCCTTGACGTGTTCTGATTTATACCCGCAGACACAAACAGGTAGATAAAAAAGACAGATGTTGTGGAATACAGGGACGCCAGACCCTGACGGTAATCTGGCTTTAATCCCGCATCTGGACCGAGACAAAGGGAAGGGTATTATTTTGTAGTCGCCTTTGTCCTTTTTTATGATTGTTGCTGAATTTTTGAGAAAGTCCGGATGATTTAAGGCGTTTTATCGCCCGGTTTTATGTACTAACTGCATGTCACATGTGTTTCACTGCTCAAGGCAGCAATTTGTGTTTCAGCGGTGACAATCCGGCTGTTTTTAAAGTGGACCCGGTTTGAAATCGTTATTTCTGGGGCTCTTTGAGGTTCTGTGCATCCGATTTACACGACGGCTCAGGAGAGAGCTCCTATTTTTGATGCGGCGTACAAACGAGGGGATGGGTTCGCCATGTGTCGCGCGGGGAGAGGCGGGATATTTGCACAGTGTGAAGGGCTTCGGATCAGAAGGAGGAGGAAAGTACCCGCATCTTCTCGCTTGTGAGCAGAAGAGGGCACTATGAGTCGCAGATTTGTTCTTCCTCCTTCTGTCCTCTCTCTCTCTCTCTCTCTCTCTCGCTCTCTCTCTCTCTTGCATTGTGTTGCTGTGTTTGTTGTGTGTAAAATTGTTCGTCTCCAAAAATGACAGTTTATCTCAGAAGAGCCGGCTTCAGATCGGATTCCGAGCCCATGCTGAGAAACACAGGTGGAAATTGAAAATCATTAATTGTAGATTAAATTATGCGCTTTGAAGCGAGGGCCTCAGCTTACAGCGTCTATCTGCGTCTACGCATTACATATTCAGCCGATCGCCACCTCCTCTCACTCGCATCTTATTCCCATATTCCCAAAAGTAATAATTATTTTATTCATATTGAGCGCTCTTATATCATTTTTTTTTTTTTTTTTTTGACATTATGCTAAAAAACATCCCATAAATGCGTCATGGTTTTTATACAGACGGCGCTCCTTCAGCCAGTTTAGAGGAGAAGATATTTTTTTGTATTTGGGGGGGAGATTCAGATTTTTTCCGAGACCCTTCTTCTTCTTCTTCTTCTTCTTCTTCTTCTTCTCTTTTTTTTGTCTTTCTTTTGTTGAACTTGCTCGTCCTTTGTGACACACAGCGAGAGCGTTCCCGTCATTATTTGTCCTCCTCAACAGCCGGATAATCACGGACGGCGCTACCTAAGAATTGTGTCCTCCACAGGCAGGTCAGAGGAGCTCCCATCACCCCCTGCTGAGCCCCCCCCCCCCCTCTCCGCCGCCGCCTCCTCTGTTCTTCCTGCCTCTGTTCTTCCTGCTTTCCTGTTGCCATCATGGCCTGCCATGTTAGTGCAGGCTGCTGCAGCTCAGCCCTCTCCTTCAATAAATCTTCATATGTGTTGGAGGGAAGGTGGAGGGTACAGACAACAATAACCGCGGCTACTCTCCATCAAAGGGTTATCTGGCTTCCACAGGCGCTCTGACAGACGGCTCTCTGACACGGAGCAGAGGCCGACCGCTGTGTAGTGTCTGACAGGGAAGAGTCCAGACTTGGGAGAGAGGAAAGGGATTTATCTGTAAGAAGGGGAAATGTTCTTCAAAGATGGAGGGGCAGGAAACCTGACAGTCAGATGAGGCGGGGATGAGATGGGGTCCTGAAGAATGTCCAATGAGGTTTGAATGAGTGAGGCGGCGAAGATTCCGCTTTCTTGATCGCTTGTTTAGCTCGTTTTTTTCGGTGGGTTTTAACGTTATATATCAGGTTAAGGTGGAATTATGGGCTCATTATATACAAAAAAATGTTTTATTGTTTAAAACCCAAATTATTCACAAAAGTTTCAGAATTAAAAAACCTTACCGTCTCACCATGAAAGCAGGATTTTTCTTTTTTTGTGCTGCGATGATTGACAACCTGTGTTTAAAATCAGACCTGAGTCTTCTTCTGTAGTCTGTGGGAACCTCTCCAGCTCCTTCAGGTTCTGAGGTCCACGCTTGTGGACTCTCCTCTGCAGCACATCCCACAGATGTTCTGTGGGGTTCAGGTCAGGTGACTGGGATGGCCCTATCAGAACCTTTATTCTGTGACCTCTGAACCATTCTTGGGTTGATGTTGAGGTGATCTTCAGATCATTGTCCTGCTAGAAGGTCAAAACATGGCCCAAGTTCTGGACCTTTTGGAAGAAACCGCCCTACAGCATCAGATATCCACCACCAGACTTCACAGTGGGTATGAGGGGCTAGTCCCAGAAGTGTTTGTCAAACTGTAGGATCTTTATCGTGTTGTTGACGACGGCAGAGGCTTTTCTTTGCAGACATGTCCTCTTCCATGTAGATTTTTAATATCTCCGGTCTCTTTAAACTCCATCATTATTGATCTGACTGTTTTAAACTGACATTTTGAACTGATTTTTTTGTCTTCATTGCCAGATTTCTTCAGCCCCCTAACATTTTTCCGGTCTTTTCAAATGTGAAGGACCTCAGCCAGAATCAGGCCTGTGTCACCTCATATTTATACCCCAGTAAAACAGGAAGTCGCGGTTCACCAGTTCAGAGTTCCTACTCAAACAGTTGAAAAATTAAAATATAACATAGGACCGGAAATATGTTTTCAGTTACCTTTAAATACCTTAGAATGTGTTTCTTTAAATTTTGTCACTTGAATAGAAAAAAATTCAATAATATTTTTGGCGTCTTTTTTGCATCATCATCATTTAAAAAAAAATTTTTTTTAAGGAGGACCAATAACTGAAGTATTACTCGTAGATCCGGGAGGATATATATTTTACCTGCCCTGACTCGCCTATCCTTCAGTGCCGCGTTAGCGCGTCGGCCACGGCTGCCGTTATGAATTACCGGCCCCAAATTTGCAACTTAAAAAGTGGGAATGAGAGTCAAGCTTTTGTTCATGTCACCCATCATCTTGAAGTATCTCCCCCGGTTCGACTCCCTCTCTCGCCTCCGGTGTGATGAAACGTCGCTGGATCCCGTCTTAACCCCTTCCTGCTTCTCACCATCTCCTGCTCCATCGCTGCTGCTAACAGACATCGTATAAACCTCCTCCATCTGCCTAAATCCTGCTGCTGCCTCCTTCTCTTCCTCTTTCCCCTCATCCCACAGGAATTCGTTTATTCGGGGCGCCTCCGTCGGGAATCATACGAGCATTTGACCAGGAGTCTGCGACACTTTTTTATTCCTCAGCATGTTTGTGTATTTAGTGTGTGTGTGTGTGTGTGTGTGTGTGAACAATACGTTCACACACTTTTGCACTTTGTATGTCTGTGTGGTGCAGAGTGTGTATATTAAAAAAAAAAAAAAGGCGAAGGAAAGGAAATGAAATTCAATGCTGGATGAATTATGGAGTGTGTATTGTTATGCGCTGTGTGTTGTTCGGGGGCGGGGGGTGGGGGGGGCTTCGCTGAATGGAACCCAAGCGCAGAAATGAAACCAGAAAAAAAAAACCCACAACAAAGCGCCGCGTTTGTAGCCACAGTGTCGGCTGCTGCAGGAATCGCTAACGGTTGCCTTGCAGGACCGACACCCCTGAAATCAACCGTCTCTTTTCCAGTCACTTTTTAAAAAAAAAAACCCCAAACATGTTTTACCACCACCTTTTTTTTACCGCTTCCTGTAAAACCATGTTGGCGGTAAATTTCCATCAATTTCCGCCCGGCGAGATTTGAATTACCGCTGTCGTCTCGTTTTGTCAAGTGAAATAATAATGTTTTACATGCGTGCGCCGGTTGTGTGGGTTTTTTTCTAGGGGGGAATTCTCATCAAAAGCCCGGTGATCTCACGACAACGGCGGCGTGGATCCGTTTTCTTTGCGAGGGAAGAAGAAGCAGGCTGCAATTTTGACAAAGAATTTGTTTTGTCACTGACATAAAGTAGGTCTTCTAATGGGCGAGTCTCCGTCTGATGTTAACTGGGCTTGATCTATTCCTTTATTTTTGTTCTTAGAGGGTTTTTTTTATTCCTGTTGGGTAAATGGAAGGGAGTGTTTACAGGAATCTGTTGAGCAGCAGATGAAGGGAAATGAGTCAGTCTTCAGGAAGGCAGAAGGAATATTTTTCTTTTATGCCTCGGCAGTATTTCATCTTTAATAGTCATTTCTTTGTCTCCGTCCTTGTCTTATTCTTTGTCTTACCTCTCGCGCCTGCTTTTCCCTTCTTTGACCTCACCTTACTCCCCCCCCCCCCCCCCCCCCCCCCCCCCCCCCCCCCCCCACCCCCCCTATTCTACTCTATTCTATTTCTATTTTTCATGGAGCAGTGAAACCTTGGGCTCCTGCTCTGGCTCTCCGTTCTGTGGGACCCCGGTTCTTAATGCAGTTTTCTATAGGGCTGCTGGTGGGCCTGATGTGGGGGTCATGTCAGGAGGGGTGATCATAAATATTAGGAGCTGCAGGGAGACAAAGGGGGCAAAATGGAAAGGCTTGGCTGGATGAGGAGACCTGACCATGTCATGTACCTCACTCATTTTTCTTGTGCACTTAGAACTCAGTCAGGGGTTTAATTGGAATCCAGACTTCAAAGAAACCATTGGCCCATCCAGCCCCCCCCCCCATACCAACTCCACCCCTGCACTAACTCTCCTGGCTTGATCCACTCACACACACAGACCGTGACCACTACAATATCAGAGAGAGCATCAGCATGCAGGACCCGGCCCTGAAATTGACTCCGCTCATATTTGCTCAAGTCGTTCAGGTGTATTGTCTGCTGGTTCCGTCGGATCCTTGTTTGTGTTTGAATTCATGCGGCCGGGCTTTTCAAACACTTCTTTTTTTTTGAAGTCACGTATTCTTTTCGATCACCTGTTCGTAAGCGGAATTGGCTATAATTATATTCCAGAAAAGTCCCGAAAAGATCTTAAGGAATATTCATCAGCGTCGCGTTTACTTCATGCATCATCATACCCTCATAGACCTTTTTTCTGAGGAAGAACTGGATTGATTTGGGGAAAGGTTGGTTGCATATTTTACACCAATAGGTGAAGATTTATCTCCAAACATTTTCGGGCCTTAATTTTTCAACCATTGGTCCGATTTAGTCCAAATTGGATACGAATGTATGAATCGGCTCAAATAGAACTATATTCTGTATATCATTGTTTTACTCACTAGGGGGAGCTTCTTTTTTTTCAATGCAGGAGATCGGGGTCTTTCCGGGGATACACCCGGATTATTAGTCATATTTGACTTAATTGGACTGAGACACGGTTGACGGTAGCGGTTGAGAAATTATGGCTGATAAAGCTCCCCCTATTGTCAGAAATATACGCCCGATCTTACCCAAAATGACTCCAGTTCTTCCTCGCTCTAAGATCTATGTTGGTATAAAATCTGAAAATGGATCATTTTCAAATTTTAACCCATAAACCTTAGTGAGAGGAAGAACTGGATTGATTTTGGGAAGGGTTGGACGTACATTTACGACACTAGGGGGAGCTTCATGTTTTATTTAGGGACAGAATTTCTCCAACGTTTTAGTCCAATTTGGTGCTTGTGAATTGACTGAAGTTCCATTTTTCTTAATTTGTTTTACCTTTATTTTACCAAATTAGTGTCATTAAAATAAAAAAAAACCCAAATAATATCGAGAGACAGTCACAGGGGAGTTGCTTGTTCAATGCAAGGGATTGGGGCCTTTTCAGGGACATACCCTTGAGTTTTAATATGCATTAGAAACAATTTACAACAGCAGCAACATCATTAAATATATATATATATATATATATATATATATATATATATATATATATGCATGCCTATGGGGCCTTCTGTTCTGCTGCCCCTCGTCTGTGGAATGCCCTCCCTGACCATCTGAGGGCTCCACAGACGACTGAGACTTTTTAAAAAGGACTTAAAACTTTCCTTTTTAGCAGAACCTATAACTTTTAATTAACATTGCTGCTTTTTGGTCATATTTTTAGATAATTATTATGTATTATTATTATTATTATATATAATATATATATATTTTTTTTTAATCTGTCTGTTCTTTCATGACTTTTACTCCATGAAAAGTCTTTTTGTGCACGTCTCCCATTTCTAATCCTACTTATCTGGCATTCACATTCTTATTTTTATTTTTTTATCATTTTTGATCTAGCATAGAAACCACACTTTATTTTTTTTCTTTTTGCCATGTGCTGATTTAGCTTTACTCTGCATTGCCTTTGATTTATTTCGTCTTAATCGCAGGAATTAGAAAAAAAACATACATGGCTCAGGGTGAAAGTGAGCCAAAGTTAACTTTATAATGGACTGCTGAAAGAAAATGGGTGGAAGAACACGTCGGTTGCACAGAATGATTAATACGGGAGAAGACGGGTTTGATAAGTCGTAATATATGCACCTATGTAATTAAAGCTTCTGCCTCCTCATTTGGAGCCTCGCTAGGCCTTGTTAGCACCGTGCCGGAGACACTTTTCAAGTCATACCTGTAAGATAATATGTATAATTATAGGTAGGGAAAGAGGACCTATTTTCAGACTTCTAACAAATCCCTTTTTTTTCCCATTACACCTGGTAAAGGTGTTAATGACTTCTTTTCCTTTTTGATTTTTTTTTACCATTTGAATTATGAAGCAGCTGTATCATTTAAAGCACAGTTAATCTGTGACTTTCAAGTCGCCATGTATAGAAAACCTCGTACGTCCAATTTAAAATAGTTTCCCACAAGGACCAGTTAACCTTCACTCAGCCTGAAAAAATGTTGTTTTTTTTATCGGAAAAGATTCATATGATGGGAAAAACTGGGGATTTGAAAATAATGCCTCAACTTAAACAAGTCAGCTGATCATCAGTGTTGTATTTTTCACCGCGTGAAGAAACAGGAGGTATTCAAGCCCGGATAAAAGCATTTATTTTCTTTAGAAAACAAGGAGTCTGGAATGTGAGGAAATGGGTTTTGTGCAATAATTCTGTAATAGGATTATTGCTGGATGATAAATGCTTTAAAAGTTGCCTGAAATGAAGGTTCCTGCTGTCAGGCGGACGCTTGCAAAATTAAGCTGGAAACTAATTTTACCCAGTGAGCAAATAGGAAGGGGCTCAGAGCCGATCAAACGGGACCGCACCAAGGATCAGCTCTGAGCCCCACCATGATTTCAACATTTGATGAATTAACTAGCAAGCTAGGTAGGTTGCAACCCGGGAAAGTTAGCAAGTCAGCCCACACTCAGCATATAATAGTTATAATAATGGTGTTTGCAGCAGTGGCCAAAGCTAGCTAGCTAACAGCTATTTTGACATCATGTCACCGCAGACAAATTTCACATAAAAAAAAGCTAACGTTGCCAAATGCGAGCCAACTCAACTTCAGCTAGATTATGTGGGCTAGGGGGCATAATACGGTATGCTAACATCCATTTCAATTCATTTTAACAGTAAAAATAATTATCTTGATATATTAAGCTAGCATTATCATTAGCCTGATTTATATTTAATGTCTTACCATTTCCTCAAACGCTGGAATATTATCGTTGCATGAGAAATCTGTTCGCAGTCGTGTCTGTAAATGTTTTCTGGTAGATCAGTTTGACGTAGGAGCCTCACTCAGCAGCTGGTGATGATGGCAGATCTTCGTCTCTACGTTCCTGCGGTCTTTGTTCAAAGAATGTATGGCTGCCGTACGAATCCTCCCGGTGACTAACAGAGCTGCCGGTTCGCAACGGTTTGTAACGAAGGTGTTAATGACCCAGCCGTTAATTGTTGCTTCTGAGTCGTGTTTCCTTTTTTCCCTCAACGTCAACACATTTATGCTCCCGCGATGTGTTTCCCTTTTCCCTCCTCATCTTCGGTTGGGAAGGATAATGAGAGGGGAAAGAGAGAGGAGTCAGAGGGGAGAGAAAAGGTGATACATTAGAGAGATCTGAGCCCAGTAGGATCTTAGACGGGCCTGGACTCGGCGCCTGTCATCTCTCAAGGGTCTCTGCAGGATTTAATGCTTACACCTCATCACACTTAACAAACAGATACATTTTGTGACCATTCAAATTTCGAGACTTCCGTCAGACGGAGGTCCAACAGGCGTACGCTGTCGTTCCGACAGGAAAGGCCCCAATCCCCTGCATCGTACAAGCAAACCCCATGACTGATCTATCAAATAAAATATGATATATTCAAGATAGATCTCCTCCAGTTGATTTATAGTCACCAAATTTGGACTAAATCCGACCCACAGTTGCTGAGTTAGCGCTCCCCCTAGAAAATATACAACCGACCTTTCTTAAAATCAATCCAGTTCTTCCTCGCAGTAAGATCTATGAGGGTAGAAAGTTTGAAAAAGATCCATGAAATAGTGTGTGAGCTATGTCCGGAAAACCGTATTTATCGTAAAGACAGGTTTTGAGTAAAATATGAATTACGAGTGTAAAATGGAGACGATTCATGGTCACCAAATTCGGACTGAATCGGACCAACGGCCCGGAGACTTTTCGAGATAAAGCTCCCCCTGCTGTCGGAAATATACAGCCCGCCTTTTCCAAAATCAATCCAGTTCTTCCTCACAAGAGTTTTTAGTTATTGCGTTCACACGAAGGATCCGTACCGTCCACGTTGTTGTAACCGCCTCCAGATGCAAGAAATGATCAAGGCGTCTCGTTTCTGTTTTAATCATAATAATAATAATACATTTAATTTATAATGCACTTTACATTTGGATCTAATCTCAAAGTGCTACAAACTAAAAGCAGATAAAAGCATCAGTAAAAAAATTAAATAATAACAATATAAAAGCCTGACCAAAAAGCAGCAATGTTAATTAAAGTTATAGGTTCTGCTAAAAAGGAAAGTTTTAAGTCCTTTTTTAAATGTCTCAGTCGTCTGTGGAGCCCTGAGATGGTCAGGGAGGGCATTCCACAGTTTTGTTAGCACGTCGCTAGCAAACAAATGAGCCCCCCCCCCGCCTCATACTTGGTCTCACCCAGTGACATCATTGATGATGTCACGCGGAGTATAAATAAAGGAAGTGGTTCAGCACCTCCTCCTTTTGATTCTGAAACACAAGGCGAGAGCGTTGGGCTACAAAGACAGAAAATGAAATAACGTATGTAAAAAAATTTACCCATAAATGATAAAAAAACGTAACAATACTTGAGAATGTTTTGTTTTACGCAGATATGTTAATTTAACCAAATATAATGCCAAACACAAACAAACCCTGGTTTGTGTGAACACGGCTAACTTTGTAGCAGAATGCCAAATATTTAGAAAATGTAGCGAATGCTGTGTGAAAATGAAGATTTTAATCTCCTTTTATCATCTGGATTAATAGTCCGGAAGATCAGAAAAGATGTACTATAAAAAAGAAATACATCTAATTTATGGTAAAATTTCACTTTAAATTCCACATTACGTTAAATTACCATGAATAAACAAAAAGCGTAACCCTCTTCAGAAAAGACAATAAAAAAAAATGACAGAAATGTGACATTTGAGTTATTTTCCATGTAAATTACTAACACCTTATTTTCTGCAGAAATCAAAGGATATTCTTGCTCAATGGCTAAAAGTTATTACTGTTAACGTTAATGAACGTAACAACACAAATGTAATTAAGCAATTAGTTGTTTTTGATATCATGCTTTTTTTCAAACATTTGTATCTTTACTGTAAGATTCTGTTTTCATCGTATTTAAAAAAAATAAAGGTATTGAATGTTTACATATATATATACATATATACATACATACATACATACATATATGTATATATATAAAATTAAATAATAATTAAGCAGTGTTTATATATGTATATATGTGTATATGTATATGTATATATATATATATATATATGTATGTACACACAAGGAAATCTGTCTTGTTTTATTGCTGAGCTGAGCTCAGAAAAACTAGTTAACTGTATTTATCTCATAATTGAGTCGATATGGACCGTCTGAGATTAATAATTAGCCACATTTAATCTCGGGCGTTCAATCAGGGGAATTCCTGGTACAACGCAGGGGATTGGGGACATACCCCTGCTGACACGGACAACAGTGTGGGACTGGTTTCATCAGTTTCTGATGATCAACTATCTCTCACTCATCCAGGGTTTTCAACAGAAACAGAAACTGGCAAATCCTGCGTAGTTTTCCTCAAACGTCCCACGCCGTCTTCAGCCGCCGAAGACGCAAACATCAGGCCCTTCTGCGTTATCGCCGTGAGTAGAAAAACACGCGCACACAAACACACCGTCTTAGTTCTCTAAGCCTCAGGTTGGGACCGGGGTTATTTAAATGCTTGGTTTATAAATGTCAGGAAGAATATTCCACGGCAGTGAAATGTCCGAGGCGTAAATCTTTCCCCGCCGCACCTATAGTGGTATTTAAGCGGAATAACCCAGAGTGGATGGCAGCGTCACAGCGGCGCTATTTCTGTTTGGCCTTTTCCTGCTCGCTGTTAAAAGGCTGTAGCTTTACAGCCAGAGCCCAGAATTACGCCGCGTCCGTCTTAAACTTCCTTTTGATTTAGAAAATAAGCTCATAATAGCAAAACACATAAAGCGGGAAAACAAACGTGAAGACGGGAATAAGCCACCGCCGTGAAAGGATGAGCGAGATCTTCAAATTTAAATTTCAGTTAAACAACTCTCTATATATAAGAAATTAAAAATAAACCACCAGAGATCAGGTTTAGGCGATAAAAGAAAATCTTTGATGAAGGAGAAAACTGAGGATTTGTTTGAATGCCAGTAAATTAAATGTATTTTAGGTCATTCTTGACCTTGACACGAGGTTTGACTCGCTGGAATGATCTGTTTTTACACTCCTAGTGATCGAATCCACTCCTTTTCTTCCGTTCCCGTTTTCTTTAAAACGACCTCGCTGACGGTGTCAAAACATAACCAGAAAACCAGTTTAACCGTGATTCAGTTTTTTAGAGGTGATGTCGTTGTTTTTAGAGAAAATATTACAAGGAGAATAACTGAAAACCGTTGGCAATAATATAATATATAATTTACCCTCAATGAATCTTATCTGATCTTAGCTTAGTTCTTAGTTTAGCTCATATTACTTTAGCTTATTTTAGCTTTTCTTAGCATATTGTATCCTAGCTTATTTTATCCTATCTTTTCTTAGCTTCTTTTAGCTTAGCTAAACTTAGCTTATCCTATTCTATCTTATCTTATCCAAGCTTAACATATCTTTGCTTATTTTAGCTTAGCTTATCCTAGCTTGTTTTATTTGATCCTATCTTATACTTGCTTACAGCAGCTTAACTTATCCCAGCTCATTATATCTTATCCTATCTTATCTTATCCGAGCTTAACGTATCAAACAAAACTTTCTTACCGTATTCAAACATTCTTTTTTTTTGATAATTTCAAGACAGTTTGATGACAATTAAAGAATATTTGGCCGGTTCTATGAGTTTGCATCACAGTAACATTTGTATTTGTACTTAGTTACTTCCAGCATGTGTCACAGATACGCAGGGATTTTAAATGATTTACAAAAAGGCGTCCTGATTATGTAATAATGTGGTGAAGATGTGAACTCATCACCGCGGCGGCGTTGGTGTTCTGTCTGCTGAACCCGCCATGTCGGCGAAAGGCCACCGTCCTCCTGTGTGAAAACACCTCCTACACTCAGAGGGGATTAAACCCACCAGTGGGGAGAAGAAGACTGGAGGTCTGTGTGTTTAACATGTTTCACGCACACACACACACACAATTACACGCACGCACACAAACAAACAAACAAACAAACGTACGTACATACACACACACACAAACACATACACACATGCAGACACAAACATAAACACACATAAACACACACACATACACAAACAAACACACACACGTACACACACATACACATACACACACACATACACATATACACACACATAAACACACGCACACATACATACACAAACATACACACACATACATACACACATGCAGACACAAACATAAACACACACACACATACACAAACAAACACACACATACACACACACAAACAAACACACACATACACATACATACACATAAACACACACATAAACACATACACATTAACACACACATAAACACACACACAAACACACACACATACATACACACACACGTACATACGCACACACATACATACACAAACACACGCACACACATACATACATACAAATACATACACACACATAAACACACATAACATACACAAACACATAAACACACATACACACAACCACACACATGCACACACATACATACACACACATATACAAACACACAAACACACACACACAAACACACACATATACACACACACAAACACACACGTATACACACACACAAACACACACATAAACACAAACACATACACACACACACACATATACACACGCACACACATACATACACACATATACAAACACACACACACACACATAAACACAAACACACACATATACACACACACACATACACACAAACACACACATATATACACACACACAAACACACACATATACACACACACACATAAAGACACATAAACACACATACACATATACACAAACATACACACCTACACACACACACACACACACACATTTAGACAGAACCTTTAGATTATAATGTAACAAATACTTTCACTCAGTGTTTTCGACTCTATTATTTTTTGAGTGCGGCTCACGAGGAAATCCCTCACAGTTTGTCGGCGCTTAAGTGGACTTTGTCGGCTCACTTTTATGGTGCAACAAAAAAGCCCGGTCTGTGGGTCGCCTCCTGATCGCGGCCATAAACGGTTCTGTGTGGGAAGCGGCGCCCTCGGCGCTTTGATCGCCCTCTTTCCTTCCATACATCTATTCTCATTTATTCAAAAACGTCTTCAGAGATTTGGTTATGAAGGCAGAATTGAGTTTAAAAATGAAGAGAGCCTCTCCCACAGACGGAGCGGAGGAGAACCGGACCGGCCCTCCTGCAGCAGAACTCCAGGTTCTATAAAAGCCTTAATTGGTCTGTTAAACATCAGGCTGTAATCACATGTGGCGAGCCCGGAGAGGTCTGTAAACACCCCGTATGTTCTGTTTCAATCCACCCTCTACACCGCATCCAAACGAAACCCACATGTTGATCCCGGAACCGGAGGGCAACTTTGGGTTCTTCATCACGGAACAGAACTTTTGGGTTACTTATTCAAAAAACAGTCGGGGATATTATTGAATCATCATCACAGCGTGATTTTAATGCGATAACGATGTCGTGGATCATTTTCAAATGTTACACCCTAGTGCGAGGAAGAACTGGACCGATTTTGTGAAAGGTCGGTTCTATATTTCCACCACTAGGGGAGCTCTGTCTCCAAATGTTTTCGGAACATCATTTCTCAACCGTTGGTCCAATTTGGTCCAAATTTGGTGCATATGAATCGACTCGTAGTGATCTATCTAGTAGAGGATCATATTTTACTCCTATAGTTCATATTTTACTCACTAGGGGGAGCTTTTTCACAAAACAGTTTTTCGGAAAAAACCTCCAAATCGTTGGGTGGAATTAGTCCAAGTTTGGTGAATATAAGCTCTATTTTATAAACATTATATTTTACTTCATAGTTCAGATTTTACTCACTCACATGGAGATGTAGTCGTCCTTATTTTTCGGCGGTTCCCTCGCGTGGTCGTAACAGCGGATCATCTGTTTCCATCCATAGTTACCGCCAGTACCAAGCTGGCTAACAGAACCAGTGATGGTTCTTGCTGTTTACCTCCCATGGATCCGGTGTGGTAACAAAAAATGAAATTTTGTATTTCATGGAAGATTGTTTCTAAGTGAGTTTTATTTACATTGGGTCAACCTCTGAGTAAAACCTGTTTTTGGAAAACGATCTGAAGCTGATTAAACTTTTTTGGCCGTATAAAGTGATTTAATTCTGTTTAGTCAATTCCTCACATGCCCAAAGAAATCCTTAATGTCCAATCGGACTTTCTCAACAGCCGTGGTTAATGCCTCCTACCCGGTGGCGTCTTTGACTTAGGTGTCCCCCAGGGCTCCATCCTTGGCCCCTTACCCTTTAGTATATATACATGCTGCCACCGGGTCATATTATGGGTTCAATCAGAATTCGAGACTCAAAATGATTTCAACCGAACATTTGAGCTGGAGATTAAAGGGTTAGCTTAGATCGGAGGGTTTGCTTGTGCAACGCAGGAGGTTGGGGGCTTTTCAGGACAACGGCGTAGGCCTAGTTTTGTTTCTTCTTTTTTCGGGGGGATCTGACCAGCGGCTAAAATGCTCAAACCAGTAAACAGTATGTGCTGATGTGGCAGCAGGTATCACCTGTCGGCGTCTCCCCGTCAACCTCCGGTCCGAGTCGTAATGTAGCGAAAATTGAAAGTTGATTTTATTTTGCTGCTGCAGCGAGGACAAGGTCATTTGAAGGGTAAGATGGAGGAGCTGGAAAAATCTGTGAACACTGTCTTGGTTTAGGTCAATCAGTTTTCTTCTTTTGCCCCCCCCTCCCCCCTCCCCCCACCTTCCTCTCATGCTCCATCTTTCTTCCCTCCGTGGAGCACCAGAGATGGTCACCATGGAGCCGAGGTTAGAGGTCAAAATGGTGCTGAAGACAGCGAGAACTACCCCTGATGAAGGCGCTGTACTCTATTTTCACATTTTCGCCTCATTAAACACTCAAGCAGGCTGAGATTCAGGTTGTGATGATTCAACCTGAGATTTTACGATTCAGAATCAGGACTGAATACGCAACCGGAAGAATCCCTGCAGCGAGAAACGACAGCATCAAAGCGAGACTTTACTCGTGGGCCGGATTTAACGCGAATCCATCCATCGAGTCATTACCTCTGCAAAGGAGGGGATGTTTTTACCTTTGTCTGCGTGTTTGTTCGCAAGATTACGGGAAAACTGATGCAGGAATTTCAATGAAATTTTACCCAGAGGTAGATTTTGTCTTATCCTAGAGAAGATTGAATTCTGGTGACGTCACGTCATGACCTCATGATGTGACACCTTTATAACGTTTTTTTTTTTTTTTACAATAACTCATGAATGAAAGGATGGATTTGCATGAGGTCGTACTCAGATTTAAGTTCTGGTATATCTTAGAGAATAAATCTTAAATGGTGTTTTAACATTGTGCCTTGGCAGGAAGTTTGTACTCTCCGAGTTCTTTGTAGTTAAAAAAAAAACCTCCTGGATTAGCGATGAAAACATCGGCGAAACACATGCTAACAATGCTAATGTATACTACAAGACATGTTAGCATGTCCCAGAAAAGTCCAGGATATTATGGCGTCGTCGCGTCTGCAGCCATATCCCCAGCCGTATGTTAACGCCATAACTCAAAAACTGTTTCATGGATCATTTCAAAATTTCCCAACATTGTAGAACTTAGTGTGAGGAAGAACTGGCATGATTTTGAGAAAGGTCAGTTGTATAATTTTAACACCAGAGGAAGCTTTATCTCCAAATATTTATCATATCTTACTCTTAAAAGTTCATACTTTACTCACTAGGGGGACTTTTTTTTTTTTTTTATGAAAACTGTCCATGAAATACTTTTTGGATGTCGGTGTTTTCCAGACGTAACTCCAAAACCATTTAATGGTTCCTTCTCAAATTTTAGAACACTGTCGGTCTGATTTATTCAAGATTGGTTGTATATAAATCAACTGGAGGAGACGTATTTTCAATATATCGTACTTCGGGGAGCTTATTCACGAAAAAAAGGCTTCCGACACGTCTTGATATTTAATACGCGGCGTTCGATCAGGGGGGATAACCATTCCACAGACATGAGTCCGGTAGAAACCAGAACCAGTGGCGCTCCCTCTGCTTGAGGGTCTTTCGGCTCCATCCCGCCCACTTAGTGGCGAACTCCTGAATGCGAGACCTACGTGTCTTCTGATGCGTCTATCTTCACGTGTCGTCGGCGAGGAATAATCCCCCCCACGCCTCCACCGATGGATTAAATGCGATTGCCGTGACACTTTCAGGGAATTTTGCCATTAAATGCGGACCGCATGTAATTACGCCGATGGTTCATTGATGTATTTTCTTTTATTATTGCCCTGGAGGGTTTCCTCCCGATGAAGCTCGGTCGTGTCCCATTCCGTTAATACACCGGGAGAGCTGATAGCCGACGTAGATACGCGCTGATAGAAGAGGTTTATCTCACCGTCGCGTCGACGGCGGCACTCACCCAGAGGCTAGAGGTTCTTATTATGCATCCCATATGAAAGCAGAGTGTTTGCTCGTAAAAGAAAAAGAAAAAAAAGCCCGGCTGGATAACGATGCTTGAACGCTCGGTCTCATCGGATTCCATTTGGAGACTGATGATGAGTTGGCCTTCTCACTTTCTCCCCCCGAAACATTTTCAGTGCAGCTGCGTTTCCCTCGCCGATGAAGGCATACGGAGCCGTGAAGGAAAAAAGAGTGTCTGAGGAACATTTGTGAAATGAGGCGTCACAAGTCCAGCTTTTCCGGGAGATGGAATGAATTCTTTAAGGTGTGGACCGTGTCTCTGTTCTTACTCTTCCACGGTTCTTGTGACGGCATGAGTCCTCAGTTTGAATCCCGGGCTGCCATTAAAACATTTTTACACGTCAGAAGGTGAATTTAGGTTTTTTTTTGCATAAAATGTTAGGCTTTTGTTGTGGTCTGGATTTTTTTGTGGGCCGTTTTAATCAGGACCCAGTTTGTACTCTGTGGAAAACGCCAGAGTTTCCTATTTCACTTGTGTCCACATTTCAGTCAGGAGAGACAGAATGAAGAAAAGATGCATCTTTGTAACAGATGATATGTGAACTAATCCATTAAAAAGTCTTTGCTGCTCAGACTCTATGGGAAGATTGTGATTGACGGGTCTCAGCCCTGACCAGCAGCAGGTATATTCTACCTCCGGATTCTGGTGGTGGCGGCTGATGACCCGGCTGAGATAAATGAATGATGATCTGCAAGGAGCAGGTGGGATGGTAAAACGGAGGAAACGCGATTCAGCAGCGTGAAATATTTAGTTGAATGGAGAGTCGTATTGAAAAAGTTAACTTTGATGATGATGAGCTAACAATGAAGGTGCGTCACTGCACCTTTCAACCACCGTCACTCCTACCGGCAGAGGAGATGATGTACGAAGTCATGTGGTCTTATTCTTATACGCAAAAGAATCATTTCTGTTTTTAGCTTGAATAGGGTCACGTGAGTCAAATGAGTCAAAACTGAAGCAGTCAGCAGTTTTTCAGGGCATCTTTACTGAAGCCCCATTTTAGCATAACCCTTAAAAAGCCTGAGAGTTAGCAACCATTAAACACATATTCTTGAAATGGTCCGATCCACGAAATTCTCAAAACTCACCGCGTTTTTTTTATATCTGCACTCAAATCTGATATTTAACAGCTTATTATATGAGTGCGATTATATTCAAGAAAAGTCAGGATATCATGGAATCGTCATCGCCACCGCTGTGTCAAATTCTACACCACCGTACACCTTAGTGTGAGGAAGAACTGGTTCGATTTGGGGAAAGGTTGGTTATATATTTCAGACGCCAACGGGAGCTGTAGCTCAAAGTTTACCGGCCGCCGTCATTTCTTCACTGTTGGTCCAACGTGGTTCAATGTGAATCGACTCAGGGAGATCTGTCGCGTAGAAATCCTATTTCACTCTTGTAGTTCTTAGTTTACTCTCTAGGGGGCACTTATCCTTACGAAAAACACTCTTTTGGACATAAATCCCCAACCGATGGTCCGATTTAGTTCAAATGTGGTGCGAATGACTCGACTAGAGGGGATCTATCATGCTTTACTCAGATAAATTGTGTTTTTACTCTACAGGGGAAACTTTTATGAAAAACCATTTTTCGGGTCTTCATGAAATGAATGGTAGGAGCTCCGAATTTTGTTCATAGAAAGGGGAGAAAAAAAATAGGATCATCAATCTTGAAAACTGTACAATAACCGGCTGATTCGGACCGCTCCTCCTTTAATGCATGCAACGGCCAGAGATGATGTATCCAGAATAATATGTGCCACAGGAAGGTCCTGCTATGCATTATCTACGGCCAGGTGGAGCCGGAGGTCTCCTCTGAGGCATAAAAGTCTTCAATAAGACACGGTCGCTTAAATCCACATCGTAGCGCCTCTCATACATCGTCTTCTTCGTACTTACAGACATCTTAAAGCTCTACTCCGGACGCATGAGGTGTGAATATATCACATTATTATCCATCTCTAGTTTAAAAATCTGTGTAAAACTAGTAGTCCTGCAGCATCGCCTAAACAATTCCCGGCAGCATTTTGCATATCCGTAAACGTAGGGGGTGACTTTCAGAAGCCTTGAAGCTTGTTTAAAACTGAAGTCATTACTCTGATGACAGACGCTTCGCCGCCGGATTTTTATTATCATAGCATTTTATTTGAATTAGGTTGTTGAGACATCGTTTGGAATTCGCAATTTGGAGCTGCTGTGTTGAGATCAAAGATAATCCTACAGGTTATTCTAGATTTGGCCGGTATGGAGTTTTAGGAATCACTACTGCTTTCCTTATGAAGGCTTTATAAGTCATTATTAAGTCATCGTTATGACATAGGCTGGAAAAACTCAATAAATCACTTAACATAAAGAATACAGCTACACAGTTTCATGAAGAAATATTAGAAATTAAATTATTTATTTATGCTACATTTTACTGGGGAATTCAATACACTGCAAACATACTTTGGATTTTTTTTGTTTTTTTACATTTTGCATAATCTATATGTTTGTATATGTTTTTTGCACTCCACCTATATTCTAATGTTTCATTACATTTATTTCAATTTTACTCATATCATTTATTTATTACATATTCTTCCTCTATCAGGTTCTTGAAATGAGATTAGATAATAACATTTAAGCATTTTATTTAACGCATTTTTAAGGGTTTTTATTTAAACAAGGGATTTTTGAAGAATTTATTTATATTATAATCGCTTATATTTAGTAAGCGATTTTTAAAAAGGGTTTTATAAACATTTGTCAGAGATTGATTTAGGCATTTTTAAGGATTTATTCAAGCATTTTTTTGTGATTTATTTAAGCATTTTTAAGTGATTCAAAATGATTTTTTCTTAGAATTTGTCACTAATTTATTTAAGTGTTTTTTTTGTGATTTTAAGAATTTTCTTAATTATTCTCAGGGATTAATTGGAGCATTTCCAAGTGATTTATTCAAACCTCCTTAACCCCCCCCCGGTTATAAAAACACATTAAAACCTGCCAGTTTGGTTCCATTTTCTTGCCTCGTCTTATTTTCCAGTGTTTCACAAACTGCGTGTTTTTAACTGCAGGAATGAGGAATATAGCACTTTTAAAGCTGGGGGGGGGGGGCTCCGGGGTTAGATGCTGTTTGCTGATTTATAGCGAGGCCAGAGAGCAAAGCCCCCAGGCAGCAGATGCAGTGCTTCAAACAGAGACTGCTGCTGACCTCTGCTGACCTCTGCTGACCTCTGGTGTGATCGGTGACCCTAGGTGAGCTACTTAGTGATTTATCTCCTGCGTGTCCCTTCATTGTTCTGGCTCTGTGGCGGGCCAGGACCGGCTCCGACGGGCAGAACCTCTCTTGGAGCTCTGGCCTTGGCCTTGACTCTGGAGCTGGCCCCGCAATCTCATCCCAGTCCAAGAAAGGAGACCCGACCCGGAACCTCTGGCGCTCCGGGTTTTCAACATACGTGCGATGGGTTAGAGAGCGGGTCAGGTTGGCCGACCTCGGCGCTGCCGGCAGGCACCCACACAAACACTGTTTTGATGTTTCTGCTCGCATCCTGGCCTGCATTCCTTTTACACAAACTAACACTACACTGTAAAAAAAATAATAAAATCTGTATAATTTACTGTAAAATACTCGTAGCTGCGATCGCCAAAAGTTTATCGTTAAAAGAATGTGGTCACCATGGACAAGACATTACGGCAAATAACTATGAAAAAACAAATATAATGTCAACGCTACTAGTATTTTACAGTAAATGTATAATTTACTGTAAAATTCCTTTAGCTGCGATCGCCAGAAGTTTAGCTTAAAAAAAAAGTGGTCACCATCAACAAGACATTACGGCAAATTTACTTTAAAATAATAGATATAATTTCGACGCTACCAGTATTTTACAGTGAATGTATAACTTACTGTAAAATACTGGTAAAAGATAATTATTTAAAACTGTTTGGGTTGAATTTTCTTAAAGAGACAAACGGTGAATAACTTCCGTAATTATTTACGGTTAAAATTTGTGGTAAAGCTGAATTTACTGTGAAACGACAAATTTTATGGAAATTTTTCGAATGTTGCCAGCAAGTAATTACCGTAAATGTATAAATTACAGATTTTACTGGTATGAAAACTTAAAAAATCCCCAACTTTTAAACTTTTTTACTTTGAAATAAGATTCTATAAATACGGTACGTACCTGGGAAATAACGTTGATTTCTAAGTTACAAAACTCTGAATTTATTACAATGTACTGTCACTTCATGTAATTAAATAAAGTTACTGTTTTTATGCTAATTTACAGTAATATGGTCAACTGGAAACCACGGCTGCCGGTATTTTACCGTAAATTATGCAGATTTTCCTTACAGTGTGCGCTATGATCTTTATTCTCTCTCTCTCTCTCTCGCTCGCTCCCGCACACTCACTTCCTGCGCACACCTCATATATATACCGCTATGAACGCTCTCTGAACCCCAAAGCTGTCTGGAGCTGAAGTTGGCTAATGAGGGAATGTCTTCTCAGCTGAGTGGACTTGATGCCAGGAGGAGAAAAAAAACCCAAACCTGCAGAATCAGCCCTACAGCTTAATCCGTCCTCTGTCTCCGTCTATCGTATCCACGCACGTACACAATGTACACACGTGTGTGTGTGTGTGTGTGTGTCTGTGTGTGTGTCATGAAAATGTGAGTTCTGTGTATTCCGGTATGTGGGAACAAAAAAACAGAAAAGGAAAGAGCCAGAGATGGATTGTGCATAAAGCTTGACTCCGCTCTGAAGATATTTCACTGAGGGGGGGGGCCGGTTCTGACGTCTCCGGTGCCCCGGGTTCCTCCAGGAGCAGATTTAAAGTGTTTTCTGTGCAATTATACCTGAATGCTTTGACTTCCAGAGTTTCCCTCCTCTGGGTTCATGTCTTTATGCTGTAAAAGCTGGGGAGGCCAGAAGAAGCGCCCCCTACTGAGTGAAATATTAACTTTAAGAGTAAAATACAGCATAGACGGATCTCTTTGGGTCGATTCATTTGAGCCAATATGGACAGAATTGGACCGAAACTTAAGAACTTACTGCTGAACATGAAAAAAAAAAAAAAAAGCTTATGATCGTCTCAACCGTACGTGGTCTTCAGATACGGCGGTCCACGCATGTACTCTCTGAACTTGTGTGTGTGTTTTAGGGGGGGGGGGGCATTTCCTTAACCTGGACCCCTTTGACCTTTGACCTTTGTCTGAGTTCCTCTCTGGGCCCAGACTGCAGCATATATCAGATTAACCATAAAAATCTGCTCGACACTTTGAGCTAACGAGGGACGGACCATCAGCCGCACAATGAAGCCACTCAGCATCTACACTAGAGGAGCCTGGGTAATAAGAGCGGGGGGTTGGGGTGGGGGGTGTAGAGGAAAAGTATATTACCACTTGAGCGCCGGCGTCCGTTCTGCCTGCAGGAAGGCGGACGGCGACCACATGGACTCATTTTTTCCAGGTGAGAAGAGGCTCCGACGCTTCTCCCTGATTTCACAGATATTTCACAGAGGCTCAGAAGAACTTTTGTGTGTGTGTGTGCGTGTGTGTGTGCGTGTGTGTGTTCGTGTGTGTGTGTGTGTGTGTGTGTGTGTTTCCAGAGATTATGAGAGAGGAGACTCTCGTCTCGTTACGGAGGAGCTTTCTTCACCGTTGCTTTAGGATCAGATCCCAGAGTGACTCGATGATGAAGATAAATACTGTTAACTGGTTTTTCTGAGCTCAGGAATAAAACCAGACAGATTTCCTTTTTTAAATTTAGACACTATCTTTTCAGTTTTCCTCCAAAAGCTCCCCTAGTGAGTAAAATACGACTATTATAGTGAAATAACACAGTTTATATTGATAAGATAGAGCTCCTTGCGTCCATCACTGTGATCCACCTGGTGGCCGCGACATGAAGCCGTCCTTTCCCAAAATCAATCCAGTTCTTCCTCACACTGAGTTCTATGAGGTTATACAATTTGAAAAGGCTCCCTGAACTAGTTTGAGAGTTATGGTGTAAACACGAAGGATAAACGGCGTGATGACGATCCTATAAAATGCCTCTGATTTCTCCGGTGTGTAAAAAATATTCTATATATTTAATATATAATATAATATATATATTAATATTGTTATAGTCTATAGTATATAGATATATATTGTTATATATGAAAGAAGTGCAACCCTGTCTTAGTTGTGTTTGCTGTTCTCTGGCGTCTTCTGACGCTGAGGTGTTGACAGTGAGATAGCGACTTAGCTTGTTTGAACTCACCTCACACACACACACACACACACACACACACACACACACACACACACACTCGGGTCAGTACATGAACGCTGCTGGCACACGGGAGGCGACCCTGTCCCAGATAAATAATGGAGCTGAAGAGGCGATCGCCTGTCACTCCACTGCAAACACTGACGGCGATGACTCAGCGGTAAGTTGTCCATCATCTGTCATGGACACTGAAGTGGAGAAGCTTCGGCGAGTCGGTCCCACGTGTGTTCACGTGTAGAGTGGGCTCGCAAAGCCCCTCTCGGAGCTCACGTCTGACCCTACTCTTTCCAGAAAAGGCGGCAGGGACCCACTCGCTGGAATCCAGAACTACTGGAACCCTTTAAAAAAAGAGAAAACCTCAAAGAACTAAAAGGATAATTTAATCATTATATTAGTTACTGGCATGTTGAGGTGAGATGAATAAAGATCAGCATCAGAGATCCACCACCAGACTTCACACCGGTTATGAGGGGCTTTTCTCTATGGCTTTGTTTCTTACTACACCCATCTTAGATGTTTGTTGCCAAGGAGCTCTGCTTTGGTCTCATCTGACCTCTGACCTTGTCCCAGTGAAAGTCCCAGTGGGCTCAGTTTGCGGACAGGTCCTCTTCCAGTCCGATTCCTAATATCTCCAGTCTCCTTAAACTTCTTCATTGTTGTTTTTACTCTTGAAACTGACATTTTGAACCGTTAATCTCACGATTTGTGCAGCTTTACACCTTTTCTTCGTTCATCACTGTGTCCCCTCATATTTATACCCCGCTTACTCGAGTTACCAAAGTAGGGACTTGAGTTGGAGCTTAAATTATTGGGAATAAAACACGTAAGAGACAATAAAGAAATTTTTTGGGCATTTTTTTCCCTCTCTTTTCCAAGGGTGCCGATAATTCCACTCTAACAAAAAGAGGATTTCCTGCAGAGTCGACCCAAACTGACAAACCACGACAGATTCTTCTTTATTTCTAAATCTGTATCCCCCCCCTCAATAATATTTCAACATTGCGAAGACACCCTTCTGCGTTCTTATCCGATCCCATCGCCGCGTAACCTTCCTTCCTGAGGGCTGAAGAACAAAAACACGACTTCTTTGACTCAATTGAAGATGTCAGCCGAGATCCTTTAATGCGAATAGTATAGTTTTGACTCTCCTCATGAGAGAAATGACAGATGAGGACCCAGGCTGTCTTTATTTGTATAGATGTAGTCAGACAAGTACGTCTCTTTCTCACCGGTGCAAGTCTAAAAATAAAAAGGTAAATAAAAGGAACATGCTGGAAGGGAACCTCTGCTGAGTTTTTTCTTTTTTTTTCATAAGAAATATATCAGGCGCTTTTTTGCAAGTCGAATCCTGAAAGATTTACCGCCGTCGTCTCCAGCCGCAGAGCTTTTTGGGGAGCAAAGAAGGCGAAGGAGATGGTGGAGGAGACAAGGTAAATAAAAAAAAATAAAAAAAATGAAAACAGGTTCCTTGTTTTTAAGTCTTATTTGAGATTAGCCACACTTTGGTTTGTAATAAATCAACAGCATCAAGTAAAAACAAGTAAATACTTATTTGGTAAGACTTCTTGAGTTAATATGTGATATATATAAAAAAGAAGGAGAGCTCATTTAGAATAATATTCATTCATATTTACTAAAACAAGGTTTTGTGTCTCAGAAGAAACCAGTAAAGTTCTTTTAAATGAAATAAATGTAGAGCGTCTTGAGATGAAACACGTCTTTAAGTTAGCCGGAAATACTCATATTGAGACAAGATTGTCAAGATGGATCTTCTAGAACCTTCTATCTCGCTGAAATGTTACTTATTTAAATGAATGTTACTCATTTCTTACGGACTGAGTCTCACGTCTGTTATAATGCGACATTTATATCACTGAAGAGTCGCTATCTTCTTCCATATTATCGTCTTTTGTGTTCATGTGGTGACTCTAAAACTATTTCATGCATCGAATTTTTGAGTCAAATAGACTTTAGTGCGAGGAAGGACAGGATGGATTTTGGTGAAGTTAGTCGGTTATACATTTCCGACACTGAGGGGAGCTTCAGCTCCGAAAGCTAAAACACAGAAAAGGTTCTCTCCACATCCTCAGAATCTCTAAGATCACTTTCCTTCTTCTGAGTAACATCCAGTAATGACGCTCCTCACATCCCGTCGGCCTGTTTTGGCTTCAACATCTCCAAGGTGAGACGCTCTCTGGCTGCTGGTTGTGCAGTGACCTGTGCACATCAGCCTCTCCTCGCTTTATCTGCTTGTCTTCTTTCCACATTAATGGCCACAGGGGGCTGAGTCCGGGCTTCACCGGACCAGCGCTCACCACGCGGGTTCTCTGAAACCGACAGGCGGAACAAAAATCACATTAACTCAGCCAGAACCAAATGAAAATACTCTTACGCATACTGTTCGAAACAAAACAGGAGAATCTCACTGTTCCCCCCCCCCCTTTCATCAGCAGCATGTGTCAGTTCGGCTCATTGTTGTTTACCGGCGTTCCATGAAGGCTGTCTGCCACCCACACCTTCATCCTGAGGGCAGTCGATGGTGAGGAAGCTCGCTGCTGGGACGCCGCCGAAGAACATCCTGTGGGTGTCGTCGGGGCAAAAAAAACGATCTGATAGTGAGAAACTCTTCTGTGAGATTTGTCATAAATTAGTGTCTCTTTTTTCTCTGATTATGATTTCATCGCTGAGAAGCTGGGATGTTATGGAATCGGGATGGCCGCCACAGATCCTTCGCGTTAACGCGATAAATCTTAAACCGTTTCGTGGGTCGCTTGAAGGTTTTATGCCCTCTGTGGGCGTAGTTGCCAGGAAGAATGTGACTGATTTTGAGGAATTGGTTAAATATTTACAATAGTAGGAGGAGTTTTATCAGTCACAATCAGGCAAAAAATGCAAAAAATGCAACAAAAAAAAATGCGAAAAATAAAAAATAATGAATACAGGGTGTTTTTAGCTTGTATTAAGTACAAAAAAATCTGAAGACATGTAAATGAGATGAAAAAGAAGAAGTCTTCATCGTCTATGTCTTCATTCCTCCATACAGAACCTCTCCAGGTCCTTCAGGTTCTGAGGTCCACGCTTGTGGACTCTCCTCTGCAGCACATCCCACAGATGTTCTGTGGGGTTTAGGTCAGGTGACTGGGATGATCATGGCAGAACCTTTATTCTGTGACCTCTGAACCATTCTTGGGTTGATGTTGAGGTGATCTTCAGATCATTGTCCTGCTGGAAGGTCGAACCACGGCCCACTTTAAGGTTCCTGACAGGCTTTTACGTCTTCATCCAGTATCTGCTGGTGTTTGATGGAGTCCACAGAACCATGTCCTTAACAAGATACCCAAAACAACCACTCAGCATCAGAAATCCACCACCAGACTACACAGTGGATATGAGGAGCTTTTCTCGATGGCTTTCTTTCTTGCTACACCACACTCATTTTCGATGTTTGTTGCCAAAAAGCTCTACTTTGTTCCACTGAAACAAGGTCAGAGGTCAGACCTACACTGCTACAGTTTGGTGTTTGTGAGACAGTAGCAGCGTTAGCTTGTGTGTGGACGACAGCGGGGGCTTTTTTCTTGCTACCCTCCCAAACAGCTGGTGTTGGTCATTATTGATTGAGTAATGAAACTGACATTTTGAACTGCTGAGAGATGTTCTTGTCTCCATTGCCAGATTTGTGCAGCTCTACAACTTTTCTTTGCTCCTCATTGCTGTGTTCTCTGATCTTTCCCATCGTGAAGAACCTCAGAGAGAACCAGGCCGGTGTCACCTCATATTTATACCCCGGTAAAACAGGAAGTCATTATTCAGCTCCACAGAGTTCCTACAGGTGAAGCCAGAAATAGAAAATAAGTCTGGAAACGTGATTCAGTTACCTTCATATCATATCATATCATACCGCCTCCTCCTTCCCTGGACTAAGCTCAGCACCATGGGTGATCGGGCCTTCTGTTCTGCTGCCCCTCGTCTGTGGAATGCCCTCCCTGACCATCTGAGGGCTCCACAGACGACTGACACATTTAAAAAAGGACTTAAAACTTTCCTTTTTAGCAGAACCTATAACTTTAATTAACATTGCTGCTTTTTGGTAAGGCTTTTATATAATTATTATTATATTTTTTACTGATGCTTTTATCTACTTTTACTTTGTAGCACTTTGAGATTTGATCCAAATGTAAAGTGCGTTATAAATTAAATGTATTATTATTATTATCTTTTAATGGCAGGATTTACAAAGGAGGATGCTAATTGTAGCTCACAAGTTTGAGAGAAAACTATATTTGTTTTATGTTAAGAATTCGAGGATTCTTTAATTTTGTCGTTTGAGTCAGGTATAGATATAGAAACATTTTTTGCATCACATTTTACTCATAAAAAATTTTTTAAATTCTGGATGGCACCGAATGTGACATATGATTCCTTATTTTTATTTTTGTCTGTGAGTTAACAGTGTGTGTGTGTGTGTGTGTGTGTGTATGATACTATGGCGGTAATATAGGTGTGAAATGTATCGTCCAGGACCCGCGGGCCACCTTTGAATCACAGCCTCCGGGCGCATCGATAGATTGGCGAAGCAGTTTGTTCTCCCAAATTTAACAATGATATGTCATTATCACATCTTTGGGGGGAAATCTATAAAATCAATGGTCCTGCCGGCGGAGCAGGATTAGCATTACTAACACGCTGAGAGAGTGTTAAAGTGCCGGAGTATGGATCCCTGTCGAAGCTCGGATCAATGGCATTTGTGGACGCTGAGCTCAATAACGCGCCATCCAAGAAGGGGTTAGAAGAAGAAAGAAAGAGACGTGAAAAGCAAATTTGCTGCTGGAGCAGCTAATATCCTGTTAGCGGCTGGCTGAGCATGAGCTGTGTAGCTGCTGGCAGGTGAGGAGGGAGGAGAGGAATAGATTTTACTGCAGACAACGATACAGATACAAATGTAGTCGTCATTATTGATATTCCTCCATCATTGATATCGGCAGACGGGGGGGATAAAGAACGGGAAATACATTGATCTCAAAGCAAAGGGTGGGAAAAAAAACATACTGAGTCCCACAATTTGATTTAGTTATTGAGCGTTTTCCAAAGACTCCGGCGATGCTTTAAAGGGGGGGATTTATTGAGAAGAGTGCGTACCGAATACCTCGGAGGTTTTTCTGTTTTCCCGGGACGGATTCTCTCTCAGATGAGAACAATCAGCGACATCCCTGTTGGAACGCGGCCGACTGAGATCCGATTCTCTGTTTGCGCGGTTTCTGCAGAGCCGAACGACAAGAGGTGACGCAAAGCCGCTGTAATTGGATCTGTGAAAGTTAAATTTCCTGTTTTGAAGATGACAGAGTTACTTTTAAAGGAATGGCGATGTCGGGGTTTATTTCATGAAAGGCACGGCAGACCTCTAAAATACGTATTTTCCCGAACACAGAGGACAGAAAGGAAGCAGGACCTCCTGGTAGTTCTACTTTACTGAGTACTACTGAGTACAAAGAATCACCAGATACTTCAAATATAAGAAACCGTGTTTGGGACAAACATGTATGTTAAGTATTCATGTACTCATGTACTCGCTGTAAATATAATAAAAAGTTAAAGTAGCATCCAATAGGGCCAAAATTAGCGGTAGCTGCTACTTTTTCTTCCACGTTTTAAAAAAAAACTCCACATTTAAACTCTGGGTTTTACATGTGATACAGAATAGGCAGATTCCAGAACAGTCAGTAAGCAGAACCAGGCGGGAGATGAACAGAACTTTTATACGAACTCAACCCAACTGGCTTAACAATTGGACTGAACTTAACTCTTTATTTGGGGGGGGGGGTAGGACCGTAAGAGCGAACGATGGAGCAGAAGATTTGAGATTATAACAGGTACAGAAAAAGTGACGACGCAGCAGAAAGGTCAAAGGTGAAGGTGGTTTGTCAAACAAAAGGAGGGGAAGAAGTGGAGTAGAAGGAGGAATGTTTTGTTTTCACCTCTGTTATGACAGAGACGAGAGGCAGAAGGAGAGAAAAGGCGTAATTAAACATCTTAATGAGCTTGTGGCGCTTCAGAACAAACGGTTTTAAATGGAGTTTTGGTTCTGGGGGTCAGAATCCTCTCTTTGAGAGAAGTTTCTAACAGAGCCGTTATCACAGCAGGTCCAATTGCTCCAGCTCAAGAAATTATTTGGATTATTTTTTTCGCTTCTTTTTTGCAGAGTGCTTCAAAACAAAAGCCCCCCCCCCCCCTCACCCCCCCTTCCTCACTCTTTAATTTGCCTTGGCGGGGTCCTGCCGGGTGGGGGGTCCGTATGGACAGAGAGGGCTTTGCCAGTGGAGTGAAGGATGAGATGAGAGTGTGTGTCTGTTGGAGATGTGTTCATGTGTGTGTATGTGGGGGTGTGTGTGTGTAGGGTTTGAGGGGGGGGTGGTTCTAAGCAATTTTTCCCAAAATGCTGCAATTGTCCCCGAGATTGAACAGAGCAGAGTGGCGCTGCTCATTTTCCCGTCTATTCATTACCTCGCCTGTATTTACTCATCTTTGTCTGCCTGAAGAATAAATAATGGTGTCTTTAAAAACGGGCCTGTTTCCCGCGGAGACGGTCCGAAGAGAGCGATGTGTTCTGACATGCTTAGACTAAACCGCCGTCATTCATGTGGAAGCGTTATGCATAGTGAATTAGCACATTCTGATTTCTTCAAATTACTTTTTTTTACCAGGCCTTCGTCATCCTCTGGATGAAATTCCGAATTCTCCCGGTGTCAAATTAGCACAAAGGAAATTACAAAAATTCTTCCGGATGTGTTTGTACAACCTGTACCGTGGGGTTTTTTCTTTTGTCATTCTATTTCTCTTTGAAAGTAAGTCCCCTCATAAATGATTCATTCTCGGCGAGAGATCATCTGACAGGGAATAATAATAAACCAGAACAAGACGAGTCGTATTTCCGTTGGAATAAAAGCGGACAAAGGAAGTTCATACGAAAAGATATTCCTTCTGTATTTGCGGAACCATAAAACATGGCTGTCACCGTCCCTCTCAATGACTGTCGGCGCTGATTTACAGCTTTGTTTTTCCTGCATCAAAGAGTTTGACACGAGATCGCCGCCGTCGATACACAGCATTTTCTTTTCTTTTTTTTTTATTCTGTGTCACGTTGCCGTACATGTAGAAACCATGTCGGTCTCTGATGCCGGGGCCAGGAAAGTTTTTATGTTGTGCTGATGCTGGAGTGTAAAAGGCACCGAAAGACTCCATAAAAAAGGAATCAGAATAATAATAACCTGTTTGTACAATTGCAGAATAAAAGCTATGAGCCATTCTGGAAGAAATCAAGTCAAAACTGTAAAAAAAACAAAAAAAAACAACAACCTTGTTTTTAGGAATGAAATTAGTATATTAATAATAGTAATATTGAGATAGTTTGAACCAGTAACAATGTGTAATAATAATGATGGTTGGAATAATATCTCAACAGAGGAAGACTTTACATTTAGGTTAATAATCGAGGTCCAACATTTCATATTTTTATTTTATTCACGTTTACATTTTATTCAACAATTAGATTTACATAAATTTAATTAAACAGATGGAGTCAAATGAGGCAATAAAGGGAATCAGAATAATAACAAACTATTTATACAATTGTAGAAAAAATGCTATGAGCCAATCTGGAAGAAATCAAGCCAAAACTGTAAAAAAAAAAAAAAAAAAGGAGTTAAAAAATGTAAAAAAAAAAGAGAATTTTTAAAACCTGGAAAATTTATCTTGATTTTTGTCTCGAAACAAAACAAATCTTGTCAAGCCTGTTTCACATTATAAAATTTTTATTTTTTATTTTGAAGGAGTAACAAGGTTCAACTTTATTGAAGGTTCAAGAATGTAAAAAAAAACAAAAACCTTTTTTTAGGAAAGAAATTCCTAAATTTCAGATATTCCAGTTAATATTGAGATAGTTTGAACCAGTAACAATGTGAAATAATAATAATAATGGTTTGAATAATATCTCAACAGAGGAAGACTTGACATTCAAGTTAATAATTGAGGTCCAACATTTCACATTTTTATTTTATTCAACAATTAGACGTAAATAAATTTAATTAAACACATGGAGCCAAAAGAGGCAATAAAGGGAATCAGAATAATAATAACCTATTTGTACAACTGCTCACACAACAAATGAGCCAATCTGGAGGAAATCAAGCCAACACTGTAAAAAAATTTAGTTAGAAAATGTAAAAAAAAAACGAATCTTGTCAAGCCTGATTCACATTATAATTTTTTTTTATAAACTTGTAAAATCATTGAAAACTATTTGACCCTTATCTTATGAAGTTACACAACTGTATTCGGTAATCCTAAAATCCTACTCATCAAATAGGACTTTCTGAAAAACCAGGGTAAATGACATGTGGTGTCCCCCAGGGCTCCGTCCTCAGCCCCTTAATCTTTAGCATATATCCACGCTGTCACATTATAAACAGGTTTAGTCGCATTTTTAAAGAAGAAATAGTGACTTAAAATGAGTTTAAGCACACAGCTAAGCAGATCGTGAAAGTTTAAAATCATCTTTGGTCAGAATATTTGCATAAATACGATAAAAGTGATGAAAACCATCTGCTGTGCTTCCATGAGGTGACACGACTCTCCGAGAACACCATCTCACGTCGAAGGATGCGTCAGTGATGCCGAAGTCTTGTATGAAGTAACTGCTCTGCAGAACCACTGATGATGTGTGTGATAGAAACACATCGAAGACACTTTTCCTTCAGGCGCACCTCCACTTCTACAAGACAGGAGAAAATATAATAAGGTTTCTCAAACGATAAGCTTCTTTTTTTTTCACCCTTCCAACTTAATTACTGATATTTCCCTGTTCTAGGTACCTGATTTGAGGGAGATAATTAGATGGGATATTGAAGTGTGCCTCCAGGGGGGCTCAGGTCTGGTTGATCAGGCTCACGAGGAAGAGCGGAGAGAGACGCCACATCTTCAAATTATTCTGGGTGGGGAAGCAATGCTCCGAAGCAGCTTATGCGGCTAAGGCATGCTAATTAAATTATAATTTAACCTGCTGAGGGTGGAGTGGCAGAACTGGACCGGGCTTTGGGTTGGAACGGCTCTGACAGGATTTACACCTAATGAAATAATAAAGCAGCAGCGGCGAGGTGTTGGCGGGGCGGGGGGGGGGCAAGAAAGAAGACGCTCCGCTACTTTGCTGACTGTTTATCGGCCTTTCAGTGTTGGAGGAAAGGTTCAAAGCTAATGAGTAGCGTCTTTCCTCTCTGCTGTGTTTTGTTGTCGAGGACATGTTTTAATGGTGGGGGGGGGGACATCTTTTCAGTCAACACAGCCGTTTTCACGCTTTCGTTGTATTTCATCGTACAGCATATTCCATAGGACTGCTATGCTAACGTTTCTGACCTCTCCGCATCGACTTATAATTGCGATGGATAGAATTTAGCTCATTTTGAACCAGACAAATTCAAAAGAATAGTCAGATATTTACCCTGTTAGATGTTTTATTCTGTATTTACTCCACCGCCTCTTGCTAAAGGCTTTATGTTCCTTGTTGCGCATGCTAATGCTGTGTTGATTAATTAAAGTCTCTCTGCAGGGAGCTTGAAAGTGAATGTGATTAACTCTGAAAGTGCAGAGGAACCACAAAAAAAGAGCTGACTCTCTAATAAACATATTACCAAAAAAAAAAAAAAAAAAGTGTGAGTCACAATGAGAACAGCTTTAGTCCCAAATGAATGGATTTTGATTTTGTTACTTTTTGAATATATTTTTGTTCCTTCTAATGTGTTTTCTATAATGTTACTTTGTGCCTATATCTACCGGTACTTCTAAAGCAGTAAAATTAAGTTACATGACAAAAAAAAAAAAATTATTGGTACCTTTCGAAAACATTGTTATTCACAAAAATCTAACTTTTATTCAAAACATAAAACAAAATGAAACATTCGAATTTTTGACACGAAAAAACTCTGAGGAACTCTGAAGTTCTGAACAATGACTTCCTGTTTGACCGGGGTATAAATATGAGGTGACACAGGCCTGATCCTCTTTGAGGTTCTTCACAATGGGAAAGACCGGAGAACACAGCAATGAGGAGCAAAGAAAAGTTGTAGAGCTGCACAAATCTGCCAATGGAGACGAGAACATCTCTCAACAGATAGATCAACAATTAAGAAGTTTATAGGGACTGGAGATGTTAAAGATCACTCTGGAAGAGGACGTGCCTACAAACTGACACCACGCGCTGAGAGGAGGAACTGGGACTTTAACTGGAACAGGGTCAGAGGTCAGATGAGGCTAAAATAGAGTTTTTTGGGCAGCAAAAATCTAAGATGGGTGTGGTGTAGCAAGAAAGAAAGAAATAGAGAAAAGCACCTCATACCCACCGTGAAGTTTGGTCGTGGATCTCTGATGAATTGGGGCTGTTTTTCTTCCAAAGGTTCTAGACATCTTGTTAAAGACATGGTTCCATGGACTCCCTCAAACACCACCAGATACTGGATGAAGACCTAAAAGTCTCTATCAGGAACCTTAAAGTGGGTCGTGGTTGGACCTTCCAGCAGGACAATGATCTGAAGATCACCTCAACATCAACCCAAGAATGGTTCAGAGGTCACAGAATAAAGGTTCTGTCATGTCCATCCCAGTCACCTGACCCAAACCCACCAGAACATCTGTGTGATGTGCTGCAGAGGAGAGTCCACAAGCGTGGGCCTCAGAACCTGAAGGAGCTGGAGAGGTTCTGTCTGGAGGAATGGTCCCAGATCTTCTCCAAATATTTGTTTTACGTTAAGAAAGGAATGTTTTCATGACATTTTCTTTGATTTTTGTGAATAATTTGGATTTAAAAATCAGCCCCAATTCATCCGAGATCCACCGCCAACTTTCACAGTGGGTATGAGGTGCTTTTCGCTACGTCTTTCTTTCTGGGTATAAAAATCATGGGTACAGACAACAAAGACATTTTTTCCATCTCATTTTAATATGAAAGAAACCCAAACAATGAAAAAAGTGTTCTGTATGTAATATATTATAATGATAATAATATAATGATAATATAGATCATATAGATAATATAGATAGATAATATGATGATAATATTCGGGCCTTTTTCCTCAGCACACATTTCTGTGACGCATCGGATTCATAGTATTTTCCATGAAACAAAACCAGAAACCAGATTGATCGAAGCAGGAAGGAAGAATAAAACAGACCAATGAGAATCATGGGATCCACTCCCATCTGTTTTCTCTCACTGCATCTTCTTCCTCTCCTTCCCGTCCCTCCTCTTCTTCCGTCTCTACGGCTGTTGAACCAGGTAGGAAGAACCGAGCGGTGCTCCTATAGTCCAGTGTTGCTGCAAACTCGTTAAAAAAAAACACCCTCCCTCCAAAACCACAGCCTAAATCTGCCCCCACCCCAGCCTGAGCCCCCGATCCAGCCCCAGCCAGAATGACAGACAGGCCCGGTTAACAGTCCCGGTAAATGGTGACAGCACGCTGAGCGGAGAGGTAAAATGACTGGACCGCAAATGACAGGTGTAGTTAAAATAGTGGGGCCCAGAAAGGCTGGAGGACAGCGGCGCTGTAATAATCAGGATGAAGGAGCTCAATCATCGCCTCACTTTTCCTCCTTCCTCATCTAATATCCTTCCTCAGGCGGACAAAGGCAAAATAAAAATAAGACAAATATCTTCCTCCTTTTGGTGAGGTCTTCTTCGTTCTCTCTCTGGTGTCGGTCCGCTCCTCCGCCGCCGCCCCTCAGGGTCGTTATGAAGCGTCAGTATGTCGGACAGCGCCAGATGATTCTCAGGTCTACTTTGGTTTTGATGACATCCTGTGTGACGGGGCTCCTTGAATTGTAAATGGGCGAAGGGGGTGACCATTTTGTTTTGTCCCCTTTGGACTCATTTAGACGGACGCAGGAGGGATTTGCCTCCACTGCTGATCTGCATCTCCTCCTCCTCCTCCTCCTCTCCGTGCCTTTCATCCATATTCTTTGTTGCTTTTTTTTTTTTATCGCCACCTTTCCATCAAATCCTGTCCTGCCTCATGTTTAAAATAATCAGTTTTTGGCAGTGCCTCCTTGCCGGACGGGGGGTAAGTGGGGCACCGGGGGGAGGGTTTTGAATAAATTGGAAGTGTACAGCCGTAGGGTGAGGGGGCAGTACTGTCCATGGACCTACTCATTATTCCAACCATCCATACAACTTGTTTAGACCAGGAGAGGCTGGTCCGTCCAGCAGAGGAGGATGCTGCTATGAACCAGTGGTTCTGAACCGGTCTGGCTTCGGGACCCGCCATCACCCCTTGTTAACAAGCTGCGACCCAAATCGAGGAAAATTTCCAACTTCTCAAATGTATTTAATGATGAGGTGGTTGAAGTTACGGGGAAATATCGCCACCTGCTGCTAAGGAGTGGGATATAAAACTTTGAAGTATTCACCCCACTGACCTCAACACGATCCCTCCGTTCTATCCACTCATTCCGCCTCCACCTTCCCCGGACTAAGCTCAGCACCATGGGTGATCGGGCCTTCTGTTCTGCTGCCCCTCATCTGTGGAATGCCCTCCTTGACCATCTCAGGGCTCCACAGACGACAGACACATTTAAAAAAGGACTTAAAACTTTCCTTTTTAGCAGAACCTATAACTTTAATTAACATTGTTGCTTTTTGGTCATATTTTTATATAGTTATTATTAAATTTTTTATTGATGCTTTGATCTGCTTTTACTTTGTAGCACTTTGAGATTTGATCCAAATGTAAAGTGCGTTATAAATTAAATGTATTATTATTATTAATATTATTATTAAAAAAATCCCCTTCAATATAATAGCAAAGAAATTTTTTCTTAGCATTTTCTTTTTTCCCCCAAGCAAACGCCCGAGACCCACTTTTGGGTTGCGAACCACCAGTTGAGAATCACTGCAATAAACTATTAACCAAATCTCAGTATTATTTCTAAAATCATTTTTATGTCTCCTTTGGAAAAAAAAATCCATGATTGTAATTCAGACGATGCTACAACAGCGACACCTAAAGGGCAGCAAGGTGAAAGGCAATCTGTGTGAAGTTGAGAGCAGAGGAGGACACACTTCCATTCCTCCTCTGAAGGCGGGGTCTTCAATGTCAATTTGATGGATTTCAATGTGCTTCTTTTTTCCATGCTGATCTACTATTGGCCAAAACACAGGAAGGGATGGACGTGAGGTGAGGACGTCCTCACTAACCAATCAACATCCAGAATACAATTCTGACAAGGGCGTTGGTCCAGTGAGAATTTACACTTTTCAGTTCTCTACCACCGTGAGGCGCTAGAGCGTGTCGTACTGGTGGTCAAGGAGGGATGGATTAATTGAGAACTACTACTAAAAAAAATGCATATTTTAATAAATTTCCAAATAAATTTCATTTTTTCAGCGTTATCTGTTAGCTTGTTAGCAATGCATTTTTCAGCGAGAAGCCCAGATTTGGATCAGCGTTTTATTTATTTTATTTCTGTTTTTGGGGGTGTGTAGCCGAAGGGGTTTACGACACATGCTTTTACTTTGAAACTACAAAGTTCAAATAAACACACTGGCCTACTCAACTTTTACTCCTTCAAAATAAGAGCACTTAACATAAACTTCAAAACTGATTGGCAACAGGAAACATAAAATGTTTTGGTGCATTTGTTGAGGCTAAAACCACATAAATTGATTCCATGTGTTTTTTTCAGGTTACAGGTGAGAATGATTTCTAACATTTTTAGAATACTACCCCCCCCTCCCCCCCATCCCCCCACCCACGCCAATCCACTTGGTGCCAGAAATATACAACCGACCATTCTCAAAATAACTGCACTATTTCCTCGCTATAATGCCTATGAAGGTACAAAACTAGAAAAATAATCCATAAAATAGTTATAGTCATTCATCAGCTTAACATAAAGGATCTTTGGCAGCGGCGGACGCGCCGATGATGATGATGATGATGATGATATTCCATGATATCTCTGACTTTTCAGCAGTATAATTCCTCTCATCACTCTTACTTAGCACGTTGCTAAACGTGTAGCCCGCTCCCTTAAGTCTCGCTTGGCCAAAGACCATTAGCGTTTAACGTGATTGTATTGGCTCTCTCCTCTTCCTCCTCTGCCTCCCCCTCACTCTGATTGCGCTGCCTATCTGATTGGTATTAACAGGATTATCAATGCTGCCGCCATAATTAGAGTCCATGCCCCACAATTACGGATACACGTCAGGGGGGGGTTTAAACTTCATTATGTGGGGCTGGTTTCCAGGCTAGAAACGTAAAGCTTTTTGATTGTATGGCCTTTTGCTAATTCCCACACATCAGTATTTATAGAAGGCGCTGCCAATATTTCCACAGGACTTATGGTGGCTGTTAATTGTTTGCTCTCAACCTGCCGTAAGCCGTCGGACAAGAGAGTGAGAGAGGGGGGGGGCGGAGCCGAGCTCATGCTTGTTTCTACCACTTGCATTCCATCGTCGTTGAACGTGGCAGAAGATACGGGGAGAAAAAAGTGTCGTTATTTTTTTTATCGACCACCAGTGCGTGACGTTATACCGTATTTAAAAAACAATCTAGAGACCGTTTGAATTCTCCTACAGTCAGAAAACACGACACAACGTCGTAGTAGACTGTGGTACGTTACGTTCTTAGAAGACGAACATGGAGCTTCGATGCATCACGTGACTTTTTTACGTCGGGATAGAATCGCTTATTTCACAATTAAAGGTCCAGGACGTCAAAATGTAGTTGCATCTCTTTGTGAAGATTCTTGTTTGCCATTTTTGATTGTTGAACTTTCAGTTTCAAAACTTTTACAATATATATATATATATAAATGTATATATACGTGTATAAATGTACGTATATCTGTCATTTGAAAATTTGTAAAAAAAAAGCAGACTTATGAATATTATATTCCTATTATTCAAAGAGACGCTCCTATATTTTACACACTGTACCTTTAAAACAAGGGAGTCATTAAATATTAAAATATTCTTCAAATAGATAATTTTTATACATGATGATGCAGAATAAAATGTTGTTTATTCATCCTGCACACATTCTGGGACAGGTTGACATAACGGAGTATTCTCCAGACGGCTATGACCCTCCCTGAATCTCCGTGAGACCTCCCGGCGAGGGTCGCTCCCCGTCGGCGTCCATCTGGAGGAGCTAAATTTAGCAGCTAACCGTTTAGAAGAGGAACATCTGTCTCAATCAGCGGTGGTTAACATCCCACAGGAAACCCGCCGCATGTAATTCATGCAATATTTAGATGAGAAGGTCAAGAGCGCTCCTGTGGGGAATGCCGCCCATATCTCTGCTGCAGAGATGACATGATTGACAGGTCTGTGGAGAGAGAGACGTTCCAGCTCAGGAATTCTTGAAGTCCTGCAAACCAACATATGTGGTTTAATTACACCGCTGGAGCTCCTTAACCTGATCTGCTGTTTGTTTGTTTGAAGTTAAGCCTGAATTACACACATCAAAGCTACAACTACGCCTACTCCTGCTACTTATAACCATAGCCCTGAAAACTCCCCGATCCCCTGCCTGGTACAAGCAATCTAAATAGTTGAACTGGCTCAAATTAAAGGTAAAATTAAGCTAAAAAAAAATACAGTGTTTTTTTTGTTTTTTTTAAGCTCCCCCTAGCAAGTAAAATGTAAAATATTAGAATAAAATATGAGACACACGAGAAAGAACTCCTCAAAGTGATTCATATGCACCAAATTTGGACTAAATTGGTGAAATTAAAACTTTTTCGTCATAAATTTGCCCCTTTTTTTCAGAAGTATACAACTGTTCTTTCCCAAAATCATCCCAGTTCTTCCTCACGCTAAGGTCTATGTGGGTATAACATTTGAAAACGATCCATACAATAGTTTTTGAGTTATCACCTGAACAATAAAGGATCTGAGGCGGCGGAAGCGATGATGATGATAATAATAGCAGACCAAACGAGAGATAAGATATCTTCCTGCTGAATATTCTATCTCTTCTGGTAGTGGAACCTTCTGTGGTCCAACCTTTCACACTGACTGTCTATAATCTGTGTTTGAGAAATCACCGTTATTCGTGTGCGGCTGATATGAAGTCTGTTTTAACGGTAAACACACCGGTTGGATGTAAAAAAGCGTTTTTCCTTTTCAGTCTGGAAGACTTTCCCTCTTCCTCGTGTGATGAGCGATGAATGAATGCGAAAACCTTTGACACACATCGCTTTCCCGGTGATGCAGAGTTATTTTTGCTCTACCTCATTTCCAGCGGCGTGAACGGCGTTTGCAGTTTTTATTTCCCCCCATCTACGGTTGTTCGACCGTCACTTCCTCTGCCAATACTAAACACTCAGTCAGTTTCTCTTGGCGTTGGACCAGTCCTTTCTTTGGGGTGTCACGCTGTGGTGTTGCTCCTACATCGCCTAAATCAAAGCCCGGCAGAAGCCGATGGATTCAGCCCAGACGCAAACCTCGTAAAGGGTCGGCGCCGTCTCTCCAGGTTTCTGTCCTAGAGGTAGAGGAGGTAATACGCACACACCCGGAAGCTTATTGTTATTATTATTATTAGTTTTATGAATGTGCGTATCGGTGCCGTTTAATATAAAGTGTTAGGTAACGATGTGAGAAACTACCGGACAGCGAAGTGAAATCGTGACGGAAGGGCAGAGATGCGACTCAATTGGACCAACGGTTGAGAAATTATGACTTGACAATGTTAGAGATTAAACTCCCCCTAGTGTCGGAAACATACGATCTAACTTTCCCAAAAACATTCCAGTCCTTCCTCGTACTGAGGTCTACGTGGCTCTAAAATTTGATAATGACCGATGAATTAATGTTTGAGTTTTGGCGTAGACGAGAAGGATCCGCGGCGGCGGCGGCGGCGGCGGCGGGGATGTAAACGGGAGACCTCTTTAGGCGGCAGACGATCTGAACCCATCATCTCATTCTGTAACCCAACTTTTAGTACGTTTAAATTCTACGTCTCGCCCTGTCGTCTCAGATCCTCACGCCGCATCGATTGTCTCCACGGCTGCGGTTCTGGCTCTCATTTGTCGGGCCGGCCATCTCCCCTCGGCTCCCTGACCCGGGCCGACCCCCCGCCTCGACCCCGTGGTTCCTCCCGAACTCGGATGGCAGCGTCCGTATCCATGTCGCCGGCCTGACACCGTCGCTCCTGCATCAATAAACATTTGGAGAGGGCAGAGTTTTTCGAGGCTGAATAATTTATAGTGGATGATTAGAAACTCTATCCTGACTCCAGGATCCGGTTGCTTGTATGTCGGACTTGGATCTTTACAATAAAACACGACCCAGTCCGATCAGAAAGTCCAGCGCCGCCGAGCTTGTTGGGTGTGTGTGTGTGTGTGTGTGTGTGTGTGTGTGAGAGAGGAAGACAGTTGGAAGCAGGATTTAGTTTGGTTCTGAAGCGGTTCTGGTTGGGCGGACTTAATAAAGAAAAACTCCATTAATGCATTTTTTCATTCATTTTACGGTTCTTGTGGGTTCCGGCAAGAAAAAAAAAACTGTCGCTTTGTTTAATACAAAGTTCCGAGACATCTTAGCCTTAATTTAAGTCACAGGAAATTAGCCGACAACAGCAGAAGAGGAAGTTGGGATGAGTTCATGAGTCAGAATGTTACTCTTTGAAAAATATGAGCAGTGTAATTAATGTTCGAATAATAAGATGCGTCTAAAACTCCGATTAAGTATAACAAATCAAAATTCTTTTGTATTTGAGATCATTTCCTCCAGGTCGGTCCAGTTCTTTCTTCAGAACAAACCCAGTTTCTGTCACACGTTCAGAAAGTTCTGATACTTATAGTCAATCACATTTATTTATTTCTCAATCCTATATTATTATTTAGATATCGCTTGACAAGAAGCTACGAGTTCCTCATTTACCTTCCAGTGAGATTCATTCTCGTAATACTGACTATTTCTCGTAACATCAATTTTTTTCTCGTTAAATGCTAACTTCATTCTAGTTGAAATTCCGACTCTTTTATCGTAATGCTACAACTTTTTTTCTCGTTAAATGCTAACTTCATTC